>VYZR01005052.1:18193-66554 GCA_013400675.1 Oxylabes madagascariensis
CTATATTTGGTGTGTTCTATGCAGTGTGCTATATTCAGGTGTTCATGGTAAACTTGAGTATGACTATTCATTATCACTTAGTTGTTGTGTGACTGGTACCAGAACTCTAAATCCCTACACTTATTCTTTCCTAACAGAGAAACATTTATACCAGAAGTGTTCAGTTCATTAGTTAACTGAAATTATTGTGGTCATGCTTCAATACTTTACTAGGATTTATTCTTAGAGCTGTTAGGATGTATTAGTCCTTTTTCTTTTTTATTTTCTCTCTTATGGACTGTACTGAAAGTACAGTATTCTTTACAAATAGAAAAGTATCTATACCCTCCAAAATTTCAACATTTGTCATCAAGGAAAAGAACAAAAACCAGTTTTGTTCTGCACATCTGCACAAAAACTGCCATGCACATCACCAATCAAAGCAACGGCTGACCTTTGTGGATGGTCTCCTAATCTCTCTCAAATGAAGAAAAAGCGCATTTAGAGCAACTGAAGCATCTTTGAACAGTCTGTTATGAGTCAAATGGGTTTGTTTTGCAACAGATTTTATTTGCTATGAATAATTTGATGCGCTTTATTTAATGGGCAGACACAACAATAACCACTCATATCACATTTCCCATAGGCTCCAAATCCTGTTTGAGCCCTTTTGCACAGTTAAATGGTTACTAGTTTTCTTCTTTCAACATCTGTTTTAGTCAACCTTGCCAAGTATCTATTCATTGCTGTTATAACAAGATGTTAAATATTTAAAATTACAGAACAGCTTTACAATTGTGCTTGAACATCTTTTAACTGTCTCAATTTGGATTTTGTTACTTTTATACCATTTACAGAACTTTAGGAGAAAACACAGAAATCTATTAAAAGAAAAAGGGAAACACAGTGAGTAGATCATTAACAGTTTCAGCAGAATTACAGTCTCACTTAGATTTCAGTAGAATATAGACATCTAAAGCACTTAGGAAAATCAGCATTTTTAAAAATCTAAACGGAAACAATCCACAGCTTTCTCCTGCCTTGCAATAATAGTCCAGTGCACCGATGTTAATTATATTGGAAAACCTAGTAAATCCCAACTAAAATGTACATGTCTGCATGTCATTGTTCCTATGTGGTGGATAATGGAAACCAACACTGCAATATTTGAGTCACAGGATGAGTCAGTTCTTTTTGACTTGAAGGACCAGCACTGGATATTAAGAATAACAGTAGATTTCTAAACTTTTCATCCAAACCAATTAGTCTTTTCACTAATATTCTCAGTCATAAGCAACAAGAGATCTTATATTAATTCTAAGCCTTCACTCTAACCCCTCTGAACAAAAGCAGCTTAGTAAAAGTCTTCAGTCTGAAGAGAATTCAGACCACAGTGTATTTCTCATTGTATACAAAAAACATGTGCTTACCCAACTTGGCCTTACTTGATGATATGTCCCGGTTTGGCATAAACTATTTTATAAAATGAAAATTGAAAATAGACGTTAATGAAGATTCCCTCCTTAGAAACAGTGGATAGGTTATATCTCAAGCCAAGAATTCTCTATTTTATACCCTCTTCCAACAGCTCTGTCACATATTTGAATGGCTGTTTTTTCAAAATTGGCATGTTCTTCAAAACATTGCTAAGTAAGATCATTGTGTACCACATTCTTGTGCCAAAATATACAAAATGCACTATATCAGTCACATATGTAGTTAGGAATCCAGAACAGGACTGAGAATTGGCTTTTTTAAACTGTAAATAACAAGCTTCTATTATGACCTAAATGCTATTCTCTCTGTGAGACAACCATAACATTTATTTACCCAAACTCAGCAGAATGGCTTCCCTCAAATTATAGCGAACTGTCAGAGACAGAAGAGAAAGACAGAGAAGGTTTAGGCCCAGATCATGGGCATTTTTAAATCAAAGGCTGATCTGTCATTCCCTAAGAGAGAGCAGTATTTTGCCTGTAATGAGCAGTTACGCTGAAGCTGGCTTTGTGGCTGAATGAAAGAATAAGGAATTGTGTATGAAGATCAGATTTCCCGCTATGACCAAGGATACGTAAGCTGGTGTGTAAAAAACAAATGTGCAAAATAGCCTTCTACATGCTGGATCTTGTACTGGAACACAGGTCCATGTAATTTGATATGGATTTTGAAGGAAACAGGATTCAAAACAAAGCCCTAATATGGGATTTAATTGATCAGATACACAGAAAAATACAAAACCATAGTTCAAGGAAAGGGTTTGTGTGACACCCAGAAGCAGTTACTGGGCTTGTTATCTTACCATCAGTTGTGACTGAGAATATGATAAGTTTAATTTGCAGGATTTCATGAAGAAATACCCTGAAGAGCAGAATTTCGTGGGAGGAAATAATCCTGGATTTCAGACAGAAAGGTTTTACCTCATTAGTTTTCTTGCTTTCTTCAAGGATACAGTGTCACGGCTGTGGCTGGTGTGAGTGATGCAAGGGATGTAATGCGGTGCTTGTGGAAATAGAAGGAAGATGTTACTATGCTTTACTAATATTTGCACAGCAGTAGAAAGAGCATACAATGGATAAAAATCCATTTTTGGACAGGAGAGTGGGATTATTTAAAAAATTGCATGTTCCTTAAGGATATGAGAGCGAGCTCTTGTTTATCACTGTGTCTAACTACACAGGATTGCATTATCAATTTAAAAGTAATAGCCAATTGCTTATGGAACCAAAACTGAAGGTAAAGAAATTGTGGAATAATATAACTGTGGCCTAGAAGAATTATCTTATTTAAGATTATAGAGGAGCTAAAGGATCAGTCAAGCACAATGCAGACAAACTTAATAATATCAAGTTTACATAAGTATATATTGCATGTGTTAAGAACTTATTCACAGTAAAACTGAATTAGAGGATTTTAAGAATTCTGGATGCTTTCATCTTGAAAAAAATCACTTGAGCAGCTGTGTCAGTGAGAACTGAACCCTGCAGAGAGTTTGAGGGGAAAAGAGGCTTAGCTAAGAGTTTCTGAAGAATATATTTCCTAGCCTAGTGAAATAATACGAAAATTATACTTGTCAAAAGTCAAGGACAGTGGTCTTGTTTGCTTTCCCAGGAGAATTTGCTTTTTGTGTTAGATGAGGGAATCCAGGGGTATTTAACCACAGTTTTGGAGACTCTGCTCCAGTACAAAATGCTCACCTCACTGAACTGGAGGCCTGACTTTCCACATTTCTTACAATTTCCCTTCTTTTAGGAGCCCAGTCTTTGTATGTTTGCAGAGCAGAGTGTACTGAATGAAGTCTCAACCCCTGAGACACTTCAGACCCACAGCTCTAGGAAAGAGCAATATTCACAGCAGTGGTGAAGGAAATAAAGGTGGGAGAAAATACAGTGATGAGAAGAGGCTGAACAGAAGTGTTAAACTTTCCTCTGTAGTTTGTGGGGTAATTGCAGGCCATTCCACTCTGCAGACACAGATCTACCTCAGCAGATTTCATGATGAGGCAGGAAAATCAGGCTTAAGAGTTTAATTTGCATCCCTGGGTTTTACTCCCCCCCTACACTGCCCTCGTGTGGTCTTAGTTCCAGCACCGGAACTGTGCCGGAAGCGCAGAAGAATTAGCTTGGGGTTTTGGAGAAGCGTGAAACAGTCACATCGTAATTTGGACCTGATTCAGGATGTTTTAATCAATCCTACTGTTCTGGGCTAAAATCACATAGTGCGGATGTGAATCTGTTGTAATTTCATTAGAATAATAGTTCTTAGTCTGATTGTCAGTCCCTGTGCTCTAAGAGCACTATGATCTAAGTGCCAGTTTCTTACCTTTTTATTCTCTGAGTTTGTCTTCTGGCTGCTGTTGTGTGGCTTATGTGAAATGAGTGGGTGGTTTCAGACCTGTGCACAGGAGATAGGTGGTTGTATAATGAAAATCAGTATCTCCAAGCAAATGGCATAATTAGCACTATCAGATCTCGGGAAGAGAGAGGGGAAGGCTTTGGGGATAGTGGCACTGCACCACTTTCTCTCAGGCATGACTCCTGCACTCGAGTCACTCGTTAAGGAAGTTAAAAGTCCCCCTAACTCTAGAATGTGCCACATGTGTTTTGCTGACCTAGAAGAGATTTGTCTCTAATGCACTCGTCCTTTAACAGCTCTGAATTGTCTAGAAGCATAAAGGAAATGTGGCAGAAGGCAACTGTTCATGGCGGCAGTGCCATCCCAGGGCAATCCTGTGCTCCCCTCACCCCAGCAGTGTCTGAGCAAGGTCTGACTGGAGCCTGCTGGAGCCTGGTCGTGGCTCTGTGTAGGATTGCAGGCTGGTTTCCTCTCTTACAGGGACAGGATTGCCTGGCTCTCACAGCCCCCTCTTCTTTCTGCCTTGTGCTCTTGGCTGGGTTGCACCCACGTGCTGCTGAAGTAAGAGCCATGTTTTCCAGGGACCGGGGGCTCACACTGCCTGTGGTATAGGCAAATGTATCTCTAATAGTCAGTAGCAATGTGCTGTCTCATGCTGAATTGTGGCCTAAATACTTCCACACCAGTGATTTGCTGGGCAGAGTTTTACTTTAGCTGCTGCCTTAACTAATACTAAAATGCAGCATGTAGAGGGCACTCAGCCAGAGCTCTGCATTCTCTTCCTGGCCTGGCCACACTCATGCTCCTTCTGATGTGCTGGCTGTCACATAGGAATAGTAATACTGAAATTCCCTTGTAAAGTGCTTACACAGCTACGACCACTAGGTAAGAATTAGTTATTATTACTGTAGACTTCGGGAGCCAAGTTTTGACCTTGCCTTGCACTCATATGTCATCAAATTGCCATAAGCCTGTCTGAAAAAATAATTTAACCAGCAGGCTGTAGTAGAGCAAAGGCTGCAAAAAAATGCTCACGTCACAGATCCAATTGAAGGCTATGGTCCTGCTATCAAAATAGAACAGGAGAGAAGAGATCTGAACAACAGCAGGTCTTAGCAACCATTCCCCACAATCCCTTCTAGGAGAGGTGAACTGATGGAAGTTCATTTGTGTGTGATTTGAAGAAAAAACTCAAGAAAAACAACAGATAAAAGAAACGAGAGTTGTGAAACTGAGTATGATGAGGCCTGTTGGCCACGTGACCCTGGCTGTCTCTTTGAATCCTTTTTTGCTTGTTAGTGAGTGCTCCTTTCCTTCAGGCACTCTTCTGTTTAGGCAAACACAAATAACAGCTATGTACTTTTGTCTAAGATAGAGAACTAGGAAAGCAGAAAGAACAAAAGTAACTTTTCCATGAAAAACCACAGTCTGATCTTGAACAGGCTGTAGGAATTCAGAGAACAAGGCAGCTAATGCCTCTTCTACCAGGCAGAGTTCCTACAGCTTTACAAGAGGGAAAAGGCATGGGGACTTTTTGGCAACCCACCCATGCTCTGACTTCCACATTTAAGATAAGGCAAAGGGTGCTGGTAGAATATATCAGAGCAATACCCTTAGAAATTAGTAGCAGAATGTGGGAAAAAATCAGTTTCAGTTGTGAATCAGGATTTCTCAAAGTGCATCCATTACACAATAAAATAGTACCCAACATAGCCTGATGGGCCTAATTAATTACTGAGGAAACATTTTAACAGTCACAAAAAATGAAGGTACAGTTATTTGAATATGATCTGATAATGACTGGCCTGTGGAAAGAAGGTCGGATATTGGCAACTCTTTCCAAAGAGGATTCCAACTGGAAAAATATGATTTGTAAATCGCCATGATCTGTACATTCAATTGTATCAGAAAAGAAAGCATCCAAAATATATGGCTGTGTAAAGAGAGATTTTACAGCTCTTCTAATTGTTCTCCCTTATTTTCTGCAAATTTCACATTATGACCAGTGCTCCCCATTGTCGGCTCCAGGCCCTTTTCCCACTAGCACTCTTAGGTGTTCCTTATTGCTTCCTTCATGCTAAATTATATGCAGGTTACCACAGGTTCTTCCAGCATCCCTGATTATCTAGCATCGCAGTGATTATCAATAGATAGGAAAGTGGATTAGCAATGGTTAATGGTTAGCTGGACACAGAAGCACGTGAAGAGTGTAGGTAGCAGGATAATTTCCCTGCTGGGGGAATCTCTGTGGAGAGACACCTGAGATTTTGCAGCTAAATTATGCAGTGAACTGTTGTAGAAGGTACATTTCATTCATTAGCTGTGGAAATAATCTGGTGGTAAAAAGATGAAGAGTCTGCCATACATTTTGGTGTTGATTAGAATTTGTAGATATTTGAGGGTTGGTTTTGTTTTACATTATAGTTTCTTTAGGTGATGCGTGTAAATGTGTATGTACCTTTACTCTTTAGAGAGGGACATTTTTTTGTTTCCCTCCTCCTTCCCACTAGCCACTGTCAGTGAAAATGATCAATTTTAATGTAAGAACTCAACTACCATGTATTAATTTTAGATGGCACCCCTGTGCCACAGTTTGCTAAAGCCTGTCTTCATTGTATCTAGACACTTTTTTGTTTTAAGACCCCTGACAGCAAAGCTTTTGACTAAATCCACAACAAAGCTCTGTTCAACACTCAGCAGATCTGTTCTCCATTATCCAGTTGGACTATTCCTTTGGGTTGTGCCTGGAAGTTTCATTGCTACTATTTGGACCTAAATGAGGCATCATAGTGGAAAGTAGACTTTGAGAAGGAGCAAAGAAAGATTACTACTTTTATTAATAACAGAGGCGGTTTTTTGTGTGCTCAGAAAAGAAAGGGAGCAATTTTAAATCCAGCTTTTCAAGGTGAAACCTTTCATGCTCTTTCAAATTTGAATCATATTTCAGTGTATTTCTAAGGCACTCCAACCCCCACTTTAAACAGAACAGCAAATCACTGCATCACATTCTGACTGTGCAGGTGGGAAGCTTTTTTGATGCTTTGTCCCAGTCCTAAAACAAATCAACAAGGCAGGTCCCAAACTCACCTTTAGCTGCAGCCCAGTCATGGTCCTTTCTCCTATCCCCCAAAGCAGATCTGTTAGGAGGTGGAGCTTTGTGCTCCCCAGCATGGGCTTGCACTGACTTGTTTTCCACCAGTGAGATGATGAACTTGCAGGAAAGGAAATGTCCCAATACATTTTGCCATTTGGACATGGGTCAGATGTCCTGGTGTGAGTCAGAAATGGCTTAGTTACATCCTTGTAAATTGGATAAACCTTATTGGCCTCGGTGGAATGACTGAATTTGGCCCATTGCTTTATTACTGTGCTATTAAAACAGTCAATCTTCTGGCTGCAAGGAATAATATTAAAAAAATAAAGTTTACATATATTGGGATGTGCTCTGGATAGCAGTGTAACAAGACAGAAAATCAGACTTAATCATGTTTTGTGCCACAGTGCTGACAACGTATGTGTGGAAGCACTGCAGAAAAAAGCAGCCTCCTCATTTATCTCTGTGTGTTTTGCAGCACACCAAGGCATCTGGGCAAGGAGACTCTCAGAGCCATGTCAGGGCTGGAAAAAAAATTGCCTTAAATGAGGTGTAAAGATGAATAAAAAATTGTTTCCTTGTTTTAGCTTGAAGAAATGTTGTTGGGTTGTTTTTTTTTCAAAAAAGCAGGAAGATAATTTGAAAAGATTTGCATCTGATGTGAACAGTTCCATGTATCTTCAATTAGCATATAAAATACATCAAAATTGGTTAAGAATTATATGTCTCCATGGTCTTGTTTTCATTATGCATACATCTGAAGTGAAACCAATGCCATTGATGAATAATTTAATTAAAATAATGACAAGTATTATTTTTGTAGCATGGAAAACTGTAAACATTAAATGAATAAGGCTGAGAATCATGAAATGCAATCTTAATTACCAGAAACTGGAATAATCAGCTGAACTGAGGCAAACAGGACAACAGACTTTTTAGAAAGGAGTTTACAGCTGCTAGGGTGGAACTAACATCTTAGAAGAGTTAGTGTAGTCAGTACTTTGAAGTGCACGATATTTTGGAATAAACCATTAAAGCAACATAGGATCTCTTCATTCTGCATGTCTTTTGAACATTCTACAGCCCTCAGAGCTTCTCCCCATATTTTATTTTCCTGTTGTCTGCCAGCCCCAGGGCTTAGCAGTAAATCTCCAAGCCAGCCCTTCGTAGTGGTGGCTGAGCAGTCATCAGGTGAAAACATGGAACAGATGCTGCCCCAGGATCATTGCAGGCATTTCTGTCCTGCTGTCCCTCTCCTAGCTGTAACTACAAGGTCTACTTAACAATGAATAAGGATTCCTGCATCCTGCACTCTCCTCGCAGGAACTTCTCTGGCTTGCCACGCAGAAACCTTCTTCTGGTTTCCTGACTGTCCCCTGCTTTGAGATGGGGGTATTTTTTTTCAGCTTCTTCTCTGCTCAGGTTTTT
Source organism: Oxylabes madagascariensis (assembly GCA_013400675.1). Taxonomy (NCBI): domain Eukaryota; kingdom Metazoa; phylum Chordata; class Aves; order Passeriformes; family Timaliidae; genus Oxylabes; species Oxylabes madagascariensis. The sequence continues at coordinate 26,547 of VYZR01005052.1, forward strand.
ACTCCTGACCCTGATGTGTTTAGAGAAAAAAAAACAAGACTACTTTTTGTACTATCAGGGTAAGCAAAGAAGGCGTTAGAACCTCCTCTTGTAAGATGGACTCAGCTTTCCCTTGACTATTATTTCTAGTTTGATTTCAGCTTTCTTTAGTATTGGTACCAAAATTGTGCAAAGCTTTCTGTCTGACTGTAGAGTGAAACGCTTTTCAAAGTGGGTCACCCTCTGAAAGGGTGAACTTTTACTCCAAGTTCAAAGTCAAAAGCATAAGAAAGCTCAGAGTTATCACCCTGAGGATAAAATGCACAGAGCTTTTAAACCATAAATGCTGTCCCTCACAGCATCTCTGTTACTACAGCAGGCCAAAATGACACTGTCTGCTTTGCAAGTGACACTGCCTTTTTCTCTCAATGTGTTCGTTTCTCTGCTTTTCAGTCTCCGGTGCCTCATTTCTGACTCATAGTATGAACTGAGCCAAAGAATGGGGATAGAGAGCTCAGGCTTCGTGTTTTCCTTCCATGCTGCCCCTGCACACTTGGAGAGAAGAGTTTCCCAGTTCTCTGAGTCTGTAAATTGCAGCAGACCTACAAAACAAGCAGAAATGTGAACTGGGGGGACTAAAATTCTGATCCTAAATTACAAACGTGATAGACAAATTTTGACTAATTTACACTCTCTGAAGAAATGAGATGTTTTAATCATAATTTTTTAAGAGTTCGGATTTTTGAATACGGAATAAACATTAAATTAGGTAAAATATTCGCCAGCATCGCTATTTTTTATTTAAAACGTTTTGACATGAGAACGAAATGAGGAGGTTGTTTGACAAAAGCAATAAAACTCACGAATCAGCCAAAAAAAAAAAATCTTGGTGAGGTGCCACCTTGTGCCTGCGGAGCGCCATGGCCGAAGCTGTGCGCAGGGCGGGGCCGGGCTGGGCCAGGCAGATGCTGTGGAATTTGGAAGGGAAAAACGACTGGAACAGGGCTTGAAAAATCTCTGCTGTTAGCTGGCACCTGTCTCTCAGCACAGTGCATCCCTGAAAGGGAAGCCAAGTGTTATAAATGAAATAGCCAATTTTTAATAATAATGATTTATTATCAAAATTATTGAAAATTTTTAATTAGCCACAATAATAAATTTAGACAGCACCGAGCCCGGGGATCGATGAGGGGTGTTCCAACAGGGTCCAGCCAAAGGCTTAGGCCCTGACAGTCCACCAAAATGGGAAATTTTGGGTACATCTTTATACTGGTACAAGCAAGGAAAACTACAATAGGTTTTTAATTTTAAGTGGTCTCCCTATACAGATTCATAGCTAAAGGGATCCTATAAATGCTTGGAACAGTCTTATGTTGATTTTTGAAGAAGTGATCGATCATCTCTGGGATGATGGAGTCCAGGTGTCTTTCTTATCCAGAGCCCCCGTGTTTTCCAGAACTAGTTTATGGCAATGAATATCCATGAGATGGAGCTTAGGTGAGTCTTTGCATCTGCGGGATTATACTCCAGTGGTGCTGGTCAGGTATCTCTCCTTTTCAGATTCGTGGTTTGCTCAGGAGATGGTTGTCTCATTTCCATCTGTATGGAGTAATCGCTGTTAGCTAGAACTTACGTTAGTTGGTTAATCTTTGTGTATTTGCAGAAGGATTCTCGGAAGATTTGGCATTTCCCTTCCCTTACCTTTTGTTAGTTATATTTTATGTTACTGTTATAATCCTTTATTTTCTATAGTTTACACGAATTATTCCCATTTTTTATTACAACAAGTATTGTTAAAGCAGTTAAACCTAGTCTAGAAGTGGTGCGTTTGAAAGGACTTCAGAGGGGACGCTGTGATTTCCCCGCTGTCCCACTGCTCGGATGGCGTTTGTCGGGCAGCGTGTCCCGGAGCTGCCCCGAGGGTGCTGTGCAGCCTTTCCGTACCTCAGCACCGCGGGACATCCTTCCTTCCCCGGCTGCCCCAAGGCCCGCAGCCAGCAGGCTGTGCCCCCAGAGCTGTCCCCAAGGGCGCTTCAGGGACTGAGCCAAAGTGCCAGCACATCTGGGCACTCCGGGCTGTCGCTGTTGGACACGAGAAGAAGATGAAAGACTCCAAGTGTTTTCAGAAGAGTTTTTTATTGTCTAATTCTTACTACTTTTATAAGGTGTTCCGATACAGACTCAACATCATTGGTGAGTAGGAACGACACCTCTCTAAATTCCGTTGGTTAGACTAGAGAAACAGAACCAGAAGGCAAAAACACCACCTGGAAAAGGATTGTTTTGAGAAAGATGGTTGTTTACCTACATTGTTTTGAGACGAAGCTTTCCTAAGAGATTTTTTCCTTGGGAAAAGACCAGCAGCTACGAGCAAGCTAAAATCTCTCAGACTCAGAAATATCAGGCCCACACCGGGACACATTGAGTGATCCCCTGTTCCTACACTCACCTGCAACAATCGTGCTGCTTCTCTTATCAGTGCACAGAGCAGTAGGATGCTGCTAGCAATGGGAATGCTTCCCGTCTTTGTAGTCTGCAGAAAAACATCGTCTTCTAGGTTTATTAAAAATTATTTTTTATGTTTTTGTTTTTAAGACGTTAGCACAAATTTTGCTGCTCTTGGCATTTTCTGTGCCTATCAAAGTTTCCCTTCTCTTTTTATTTTGTGATTTATATTTTCTTACAAAATAAAATTAAGGGGTTTTAATGCTGCTCCAGCCTCAGGGAATACAAGGAGAGTAGAATTTGGTGACATGAAGTGCTGAATTAGTACAAATTTCAGCAATATCTGAAATGTCTGTATTCCTTAGTTTGAATATATAGGATATTTATTAGGTTTTATTTCATTCTATATACATTCATCAGCTCAGAGTCACTTCAGCAATGGCAACTTACTAAGTCATATTTGCCAGGAGCACTGATGTTTGTGTGCTGCCACGAGCAGAAGATGGATATACTGGGGCTGCTAAAGTAATACAACTATTACTTACTAAATTTGCTGTTCATGTATAGCACAACTATGTTGGTCTTGAAGATAGTTTTCATAAGAAAACTTGCATTTTTTCTCCTAGAAAGCAAAATATTATTGAACAACCCTGCATACTAAGGATTACATAAAAATGTCTGGTGGTTTACATGGTACATCTCTTATTTTAAAAAAGTATTATTGCCATAGTGAGTTTCAATGTTATTTGCTAAGTTTTAAGGAAAGAAAATAGAGTTGTGCCTTTATGTAGATAGAGAGCTGACTTCCTGGTAGTACTGATGAGCTTGTGTTTGTACAGAATTGATCAGTAATTAAATTCAGACTTTGGCTCAGTTTGAAGTGGTTTATGCAACTGTGAATCCATGACATTTTAGAGGTAAGAATGTAGGAATCAGAAAAACACCCACTTCTCAGAAATGAGAATCCAAATTGTGTGGACTTCTGTTTGCAAGTGTGAGTCCAAGAGAGATGTTGCTTTTCCACGTCCCCATCATTTCCAAGCTCCTTCTCTTTCTCTCCATCTCATACTCATCCATTGTCAGATTATAAATGGATATAAAGGCTTCATGCTGAATCTAAGCAAATGCCCCAACCCCTGTTCTTCAAGAAGTCTGGGTCAGGATTTTAATTCTTGGCTCTGGCCCATGGTTTGATGTGTTGGGGTACAAAGTGACTCATTCACTTTTAACCAGTGCAATGAATGCCCTAAACCAGGGCAGCAGAGCAAGGGGATCAGTTTGTAAAGACTACCTACAGAATATGCTATGATGGTGGCCAGGGAATAATCTAAGGCTGGAAAACACAGAGAAATCACTCTAGTTTACCATAAGTCTTTTAAATATTGCTATAAAGCAGAAATCCAATGACTATTGTGTTAAGGACTCACAGCATGCTGACAAATTGCCTGATAGGGCAAGTGAGGACATCTCACAATCCAGGCTTCACAATCCATCTTAAACAAGAGGGAGCAGCAATTTCTTTCATTCTGTCATTTGGCAAATATGCAGTTCTCAGATGTAACAGTACTGAGTATTTTATTGAAACTTTCAGACGTCAGCCTGCACTCTCCATATGTTCAGGGTTTTACAAGCTGTTTCTATGACAAAATGAGATTGATTCTGGAGCCATAGTTAATTGGTTAAATCCATTTTATTTACCAAAAAATGTAGGCAAAACACTGTTCTCTTCAATACAGTAGACAGATTCCTTTTTTATGTTTCCAAACCTTCTTTTCCAAAAACTACTCTGTTTATAAAGCTTTCTCTGAGGAAGATGGTTCCTTCACTAACTTTTTGTTGTTGTTTGTTGTTTCTCATTTTCTTTCTTAATTACATTTCATTCATTAGGACAAGAAGATTTTTTTTTGCCATATAGAACATCTAAATCCAACGTTTTAAAATGCCTGTTCATTTCTGCTGTCTTCTGTAAGAGAGAAACTCCTAGGTAGCCTATATTTTGCATAATATACTAATCATGGATCAATAGAAAGAATAATGTGCCCTGTCTGTATCATTAATACACATGTTGGAAAGTTGCTATAATCAGGAGAATGTGTTCCTGTTTTTTGTTGTTTGGTGGAGTTTTTATTTTTTCCTTCAGGATGAGTAAGACAGGAAAAAAATATCTATCCATCCACTGACCAAGTAGTAAACTAGAATATACTTCACAAAGGGATAAGTATCATCTGGGAGTTTTATGGAGGGAAAGGCTGTTTGTAAGGAAGGGATCAGGACACTACCTGGCCCAGCTGCAGTTACTCTTCAGAAGTGGAAATTGCTCCCTGTATTATTTAGCTTGTCACATCTTCACAGATCCACTAAAAGAAATGATATTTTAGATGTGCGGATAAAGCCCACACATTTTAAATGATGTTAACTGATGCATTTGAGTTGTTCCCTGAAGTTTTGGCGGCATCAGCTCGCTTACATGACAGTAGGGCCAGTGGCAGAGATGAGTGTAGGGGCTCCAGGGTCCCCCCAGCCTCGCAGCACAGCTTGGCCGAGGTAACGCGCGGCTCTCGGGGCTCACCCTGCGCAGGGGCTCTGCCTGCACACACAGCCCCTTTCTGGGAGGGGGCTGCTGCACAGGGGAGGCACCTGCCTTCCAGGAGGCTTAGCTGGGCTGTGGCACTGCTACTACTGCTATCCAAAGTACTGAGAGAAAACCTGGATTGCAGCTGCTACACTCACACTTCTTGTGGGCACTGTGGAGGAACCAAGCTGGAACACCTGCTGCTTACCTGCCCTTCCTAAGCAGCAGTGCTGCATCACAGCCTGCTTTTCAGCAGCTGCTGGGAGACAGGGACAGCAGATATAGCAAATTATCGTAACTTTAAAGAGCAGCGTTATGTGTGAAAAGCCATCTTGTTTCCCATTCCAAAAAAGAAATGAGAATTTTACAATTGCTGAGTATTTCTTGTGGGCCAAATCCAAACATAAATCACCCCATTACTGATCACAGTGGTGTAATTGCTATTGTGAAGAAGTTCATTTTGGATTCTTTAAAATTGAAGTCATCTACCCTTTTTGACTTTCCAGGGCTTTATAACCAGCAGACACTGAAGTGAATTTCAGGGAGGTAATTTTTCACTCGTGCTGTTTTTTTTGAAGCCCAGATCAAAGTCTGCTCTGGAAAGTGGAGTCAGCCAAAGCCACAGTGCCAGCTAAGGTCTTTTCTCAACCTCTTGTTACAATGTCTGCTTTGAACACTTTTTTACCTCATCTTTTCAGCTTGTGAGGGACTGGAACAGAGTTTCCAGAGAAGCTAAGGATTCTCCATCCCTGGAAGTGTTCAAAAGCAGGCTGGATGGAGCTCTGAGCAACCTGGTATAGAGGAAGGTGCCCCTTGGGAGGTTGGAACTAGGAGATCTTTGAAGCCCCTTCCAACCCAAACCATTTTGTGATTCTGTGAAATACAGAGCATTATTTCCCATTCTGGTGAGCAATGTTGTCTCTTGGAGACTGCCTCTGAAGAATGTCTCCATGAGTTTTGGAGCTGTAGCTCTGCCCTGCAAAATTTGAAAAAAATAAGTACTCTGGTGTTTTTAGTTTTTAAATCAATACCTGATGCTCCAGATAATCTAGGTTCTGCAGAAGATTCTTCTTTTTTCACTAATTAATAATGGACTGTGATATCTACCTAGCCATTAGAAATCTATTAATTGAAGAAAAATAGTTACACATTTGGTCTTAAAATTTCGGGAACAAAGAATGTATTTGTTGGCAGAATTTTAAATAATTGATTCTGTAAAAGAAAAAAGGGAAGACAGAGAGTATAGTAATTCCTTTAAACTAACTTCTCCTGGAATGTTCTTTGCATCACCATTCAGCTGATTGGAAGTGTGTGGGAAGAAAGTTTTTATTTAAAAAGGTGCAGCTGAAGGCTCAGTTTATGTGCTGATAGGTGTGAAGTTTTGTTGAAGTGAAGGCAGCAACCTTGTAGACCACTGTAGCTCATGTTACTTCCCAAAGCCTACAGAAACCCCTCCATCTTCCATCACTGTGTGCATTACAGAACAAACTGGGAAAGCAAACAAAAAGTGCCTTTGACTGTTCAAATCCTGGCAGTACTTGTTTGCAATAGATGGCCAGCTCCATGTCTCCCAGGGACAAGTAAGGAGCACCCAGTTCTTTACAGATCTGCTGCTGGCTGCTCTGATAATCTGCAGAAGGCCACACTATATGAGGTTTTCTGGCTCTATCTTTCTAATTGAAATGAAAAAAAGAAAATTGTAATGAATATGAATGTTTCTATGGGTTTCAATGGCCTTTAAATTAGGAGCTTGTTGTGTAATCAAATTCAATGAGGATGAGAAGACACATGGTAAACAGAATGGTTTTGTCTATAGCACAAAAACTGAATTAGATTTAAAAAAGAAAATCTGATTGGCAGTTATGTAAGACTATTTTATGATGTTTGTTTATGACTTGGGAAAGGAGGAGAGTTCGGCAAGGAAACATTTTGTCCTAAACGCTCGCAAGCATATTCATATGCCAAAAATGCTGTTTCGTCTACTTTTCATTTTTTCTGAATTCTGTAGACAGCAAAAAATACATGTGTTTGTGGACATTTGTTCTGTTGTGACAATGCAGATTCATCATGTGAATATGAAATCAGAGGATTACAAATTAGATATTGCAGCTATTTCACATGTACATGTTGGAAACTTAGAAGTATTCTCAGTATGCATTCTGAAGAGAAAAATACACAATTCAGTGGAAATGCTGCCTTGATTTTCCATTCACTTGTGTGAGTTTTGCAACAGTGCAACCTTAATGCTTTCATTGGGCTTACTCCTGATTTATCACATTACAAATGAAAACAACATCAGGTCTATAAGCTTTTGCAGACTTTCACTGATTTTTGGTAGGTTGCTGACCTAGTTGCAGAGCCATAATCTTAGGAGAATACTAATAAAATTATCATTTTCAAAACTACCTCAGTTCCTTGAAGACATTTTGCATAACTTATTTGGCACCTTGGCTGGTTGGTGATGTGGGTTACAGTCTGCTGTAGACTAATACAAATGGTCTGCAAAGAGGTGGAAATTAGGTTTTATTTAGAAATTTGAGATTTTATTTACTAAAGATGATTTTCTTAACTGCCTTTGAAAATACATTAAGATCCTCATGATAATAAGACTAGGCCATGCCATGGTTTTCTAGATGGCCATAAGCAGAAGCTGAATTGAAGCAATTTTATCTCTTCTAGAGCACCTGTAAAAAAGCTCAGTGAGAATGACTCCTAAGCCAGATCTACATAAACAATTTTAAACACCTTCTCATACACTGTACGAACAACTGGCCCCAAGAACATAGCATCAAAGTTAGCAGAACAGGTATTTTTAAACTATCACTACAGATATTACCCTTTTGGTTTATGTTCTTAAGACATGAAAGAGAAAGTCCAAATTCATATTATAACAGGGGTTGAAAGAAATAACAGGTCCTTCACAAACAGTGCAAAACTTCATTAGAACATTTACACTTCACATCTTAACAGAATTTGGGGGACATCAGATGTAAGTTAGATAGTTCATAGAGTCTGAGGTCTAAAGAAGCTGACAAGTATCCTTTGAAGATGGTTTTAGTGCATAGTACATCTCAACTAACCAGGCTCACAGGAATTTTATGGAGTCCTGGCTTCTGCTTCACCACTTGAGTTGCAAGAGCATTTGCAGTATATTTCATACTGATGGGCAGGGAATAATTCTGTCCTCTGCAGTAGAATTTTGTCTCTAGTAGTAATTTTGTAGTGAGGAATGTCCAACCTTTAGCATCCAACACAGAGCAGTGAAAATTATATGCGCAAGTATTTCAACAACTTGTGTAGCAGCTGGCAAATTATGTGTAGGAAGGTTTGTTCTCTTGTCTGTGTGTGTGCTAAATACTTACTTGTCCCCACCTTTTAAATATGAAATACTAAATAATGATATTTAAAGAAATAGAAGCTCTTAGGAAAGATGTGCTTCTGTGTAATATATGCCTCATATTTCATTATGCAATGGGGATACACCTCAAACGTCAAGACAGCACTTAAAAATCATTCTTCACTCCCACACAAGATATCCACTTGGACTCCATGTGAATCCAAGGGCATTCAAACATATTTTGAAAACGTTATCTGGCCAGCTGTCTATAAATAGCAAAGGAACTGAGTAGCGTCTCAGTAGTAAAAAAATCTATCAAATATTTGTATTAATCAACTTTAAACTTCAGCAAGTATAAGAATCCTGTAGCGGAACCTCTAACAATTATTTTCTACCACATGGACAGGAATTATGAAAATAAGTTATAGTGCACGTTCTAAATATTTTAGTGCTGGTAGATAAGTAATAGCAAACAGAAGAAAGTACAACTCAAGAGGCCATACTTTTAAATTGAGTTTATGATGAAATAAATTTGTATCAAAGTAAATTCTTGTGCATTTCCAGAGGGGAAAAGAAACAGTTTGCCTGCATCCCAATTCTGTAATGGATTATAAATGGAAAATTCTGAAATTAACGTTGCAGAATTTCTTGTATTAAAAATTTAAAGCAATTCATCGTTTTATAGAGAATACAGAGTTTCTAATAAGGCTATTTTACAAAACATTGAATGCAGAAATTATTCAACGAGAGTGTTTTCTAATCCCCAAAACGTGCCTGTGTGAGCTACACCATATAGGTGTGCCTGTTTCAAACCTTGTTCCCCACTTCCTGAATACTCCTTTGGATTTCCTGGCCTGACTTTGGACAAGACTTGCTCCATGCCTTTGTCTGGCAGTGTCTGGGCTGTTGATGGAACAGCCACTGTCCCAGCTCTGCTCTGCTGGCCCCAAGAAGCTGCCATGGGGCTCAGTCCTGTTTGCACTGTGGTTGCTCACAGCTTCCTTCACTAAACACACCTTCTCTTACTGCTGGCCAGAGATTCTCAGAAAAGACTTAGGGAATTTCTAGAAAGCTGCAAAAAAATAATTGAAAACGGGGAGAGAAGTACTAGAAAGCATCAGGAACCTCCCCAGAAAAAAGGACGTGAATTCCTAGAACACTCTGTAAATTTTATAGGAAAAATTCCCAGAAAACAGACAGGACATTCCTAGAAAGTATCAGGATTTCAAAAATGTAAGGGATGCCTTAGAAAGTAGTGGGAAAGTTCCTAGGAAGCAGTGAATGAATTGTTAGAAAGCAGAAGGTGAGTTCCAAGAACGCATCAGGAATATGGATAAAATGGACTGGTGTAATTACCAGAAAGCACTAGGAGAAATCGAGAGAATTCTTCCAGTGTTAAGGGGTTTGCAGAAAGCTGCAGGAAAAGTACCAGAAAATACCAGCATTGCTTAAAGATCCTTATAAATCTTCAGAAAATATATTTATACCTTCAAGCACCATATCTTGTTTATTTTGAAAACTTGATGCTTCCTTCTGGCCTTAAACAGTCTTCTTTTTTATTGTCTTATTGCAAATGTTTTCTCTTTCATCATGAGGAATTGCAATTTCACAGTCAGCAGCTTGTGGTTTTAGATGAAGGAGAAGAAATTGAACTTCAAGAGAAAAATAACCTTGCTGTCATCCAAATCTCCTTAATAAATAAAGAACAGGGAAGAAGGAAAAAATATAGGTTCCCAGCAGACTCACTGAGTTTTCTATGAGAAGTTACTGGTTCTCAGTGAATCACATGAATCTATTAAAATGTACTCCCCTTTTTCAGTCTATATTACCCTGGCTTGTGTGCAAAGTACATGACTAGTCTGATTTGAAATGATTTAGGAGGCTGCCAAAAGAGTAGTCATGTATAGATACATCTGAAGGGGAAGATGAATCTCCAAAGTAGTGCCTGCCAAGACCTGAATATTTGTATCTATTTCTATGAAAGTTCATCCCTACCTTTGCTCTCCAAGCTCCTGTTGGCTGAAGTGTTTTTCCCTTTGTTCCTGGGGGATAGCATGACCCAGCAGATTGGGCTCCCTACCCCATCTCTGCCAGGCCCTGCTCTTGCTCGTGCTCTTCCAAGCATGAATTTCCTTGGCTCAGTTTACCCCTGTGTCTGCTTTCCCTTTCACCCAGAGCTCCCCAACCACCATGGAGCACGGGGAGATTTGGGAGCCAAAGGCACGGAGTACCTGGGGGGTAACTAAATAGGAGAATACCTTCTTCAGGGAGAAATCAATTTCAATAGATTTTGTGTTTTGACAAAGCTCTCCTATGTGTAATATGCCACTCAACTAGCAGAATTGCTTAAAAATCTCAAGATTCTCTGAGACAACCAAAAAGTTGGTTTTAAAGCATCATAAAGTTTCCCTTTCATAGGCCATGGTGATGACAGCAAGGGAGGAAGTTTGGCTACAGAACTGTGGCAGTTTGCAGATGTTAATTTGCAGAAAAATAAGCTTTCATGGCACTGAGATCTATTTGCACAGAAGGGCTTTTAGTCTGTGATACTGGTTTTGAAATCCTTGTGGGGCTGAGACCTTCCACATGCTGGAGTCGGTAATTATTCAGCTTTCAATTGCTTAATCAAGAATTATAAATAGTAGCAACAAGTAACTGGATTTGTAGTTTATGATGGGAACAGAAAAGTTACCTCAGGACAGCCCAGCCCCCAGCTGGGGCAAACGGCTGGTGTGGGCAGGGTGCCAGCAGGTGTAGCTTGGCCAATTAATGGCAGGAGCAGGTGAGGCTCATTAGCCTTGTTAATAAGTCTGTGTAACTCCTGAGACCTAAGTGAGTGTTTTCAGCCAGGCATGCAAGGAGTGTGGTATTGTCTCTGGAGAACTGCAGCTTTTTTTGGACAGCAAATCCTGCTCAGCCTGCCTGAGGATGCAGGTATGTGCATTTGGCCAAAGGCTTTAGCACTTACAATTTTAAGAATTTTTGCTCCAAGTTGTCTCCCCTCCCTTTTGGCCATAGCTGCATCTTGTTTCCTTTGCCTTTTAACGAGTATGGCTGGTCAGGCTGAAAAAGCAGAGAGGAGGTCTCCTGATTTCACCAAACAACAGCCAGGTCTGATGGGGGTATCTGCTTTGTGTGTCCTGGGTTTGTATGGCCTCACAGCTCTTTCAAAATACATGCTCGATTTTGAACTTTTTCTTCAGAAGCAATCATAGTTTTAGGGATTCCTCTTGGTCCTGTGGATTTTACCAGACACCTGACTCCTTTTTGTGGCTTGCCTTCTGCAGTATGGGCACCTAAACATTGAAGAGACATCTCTATTTTCTTCTCAGCCTTGCTCTTAGATAATGGATAGGCCTTTTAAAAAGTGTCCACATGACTTCATTTTTAGTCACAGCTTGGGATAAATTTTGAACAGTAGAGCAGTACTTGATTTGTGGCCATTTGAATGGCCATTTGTGGCCATTTGAAAAATTCAAGAGTAAACTACAGGCTAATCTTTAGAAATCAATTCAAACTAGGAAATGAGATATAAATTTGTATCACACACTTATATTTCAAAACTGAATTGATTAGCTCTCTTGGATATGAACTCAAAAAGACATGAAAATTATAATGAATTCATAATCCTGAAAGTACTGGTTGGTTGGGTATTTTCCCCAATGGGAGAGTGAATGTGGTATTTGAAAGTGTCTTGGAGGAGGTCAAATATGGTTTACGTATATAAGAAGGGTTAAGTAAACTGTGTCAAGATTTTCTGCAACATGTTTCACTGAGACTAAAACATGCCATCATGTCTTTATGGGCTAATGTTTATAAAAGGTACAAATTGCTTTCAAGTGGTGGCTATCTGCTGAAGGTTAGCTGTTAAAAATGTTTCCCTCTCTGTTTATAGTTCTCTAAATCTGGGTTGTCAATGGAAATACTCTAAGTATTGCACATTTCCAAAGAGTTTGACTGAAGCATTCTGTACTGTTCTGATGCATTCTTTACTGCTGACAGTCTTGGCTGTTACCATGAGAAAAACAGATTCAATATTGACTCCATAATTTTAATTGCCATGATTATAAGCACACAGCTGCCGAAGTATGCAAGTAATTCATGTAAGTCTAGATCAAAACAATCTAGTATGAAAGGAACGATCAATTATCCTGAAATGTGCAAATTCACAAGAAAATGCAGTTATATCCTAGGAAGTATTGAGATGGAGAAAGTAGGTAGATGTTTTATGTGCACCCATGGAGAACCCAATTCAAAACTTGCTAAAATCAATGGGCTTGCTTTATTAAAGTCCTAAATTATTCCACTGTGTCGATTTCTATAGCAAATATGGGCCTAGTCAATAAATTGTGGCTGCAGTTCAAAACCATCACCCTACAGTCAGCTCCAAATGCTTGGGCAGATTTTAGGGAACCTAAACATTCTAATGCATGTCTTGAATTTGGGGATATACTCAGTCAATTTAATATGACTCAAGTTCTAGAGCACTGTTTTTATTTTCTTCTGTGGACTTCAAACCATGGATATGTGAGTTTTTGATAATTTGCAGAATTCAGAGAATTTTGTTGTATGTTTTGATACTCTTATATGTACTTCGGATCATGAATGTTTGCTTTTAATCGCTGTTATAAAATCTAAGGCAAATTTGTGAGAACAACTGTGATTTGATTTGAGTTTTAAGTCTTTCTCTGGGCATAAGGCAAACCAAAACAAACTTCTGGATCATGAATGTGCAGGTTGCATTGCACCATTATTTTCTGTCCTGGGAACTCATTAGTTTGTCATTATATCTTCTGTCTGAACATAATTTTCTATCAAGTAATTAAGTGATGAGCTTGTGATCGTGTTTCTCATAAGCCTATGCTTAAGTGTATATATGAATCTCTATTGGTAAGAGAGACTGTGGAAACATTGCTCTGACTAAAAATCATGAGCGGATAAAGAAGGAATTAGAGTTACAAGAAACTTGTGTTCCCACAAGATCAAGTACCACTTTGTAGCAGCATTGGGCAATGTGCTGAGACTACACACTCAAATGCAGCTTTTGGTATTAGTCTGCACAATTCGACTACCTTTTCTCATAGTATAATCAAGTCTTTTGGTAATATTTCATTTTCATAGTGCTCCTAAGATAACAAGGATATAGAACACATGTCTCAAGTGATCTCATTTTATTGCCTGGTTTACAAAACTTTTATTCTCTTTGGTCTCTGGAAGATATTTTCTATTATGTGTTATTGTTTAATTCAGTGACTTTTTGTATGGATTTGCTTTGCAATTCCTGGGCTCCTAAATTTGCTTATTGTAACCCCTAGATATAAACTGCCTAGGAACCAGAAAATGTCAATACATTGACATATTTTAAACACTTTGTCCTCTATGATGTAGTGTTCATGTTTCCCCTACTGTTTAAGGCAACAACTTCAATACTGAGAAGATACAGAGTTTGCAAGGCTGGTGGTAAGGCAATTAATAGCAGAAAAGTGTAAAATATCACATGGTGTGCTTTAATTCTATTATCAGAGGCTCAAAAGAGGAAAGTTTGACCTCATTACAGTTGTAATATTCTCTTTTTGAGGAATTGAACAGGACGATGGCTTGGGGTTTTGTGGAGCTTTCTAGTGAATAAAAGAAATATACTTCAGGATGAAGACTCAGTTTTAAGTCATCTTTAGTAAAGCCCATAATTTTGGCCTAGCTATCATTTAAATAGTCATGTTTCCATGCACTTCATTCATTCTAGCAGCCTGCTTTATACCTGCTGCTTTGTATTTAGTCTATTTGGAATGTGGGTATGCAGAAAAACATAATTCAGGGTTCATGACTCAGGAAAGTATTTTTTTTTCTGGAACAGATCTTGAGGAAAACAGTTGTGTGTAGGTTTCCATAACTTGACTACCAAATTCAAAGTGTCATTGCAATTTGTCGGTGTCCATTAGAAATCCTTATCACAGCTCTGCCTGGTGGCTGTCTCCACCATTTTGTAGAGTACTTTTGGAGCATTCTGGATATGTAAATAATTTTAAGGGGCTGTCCTGTTTTTTGTGGGCAAACCTTGCCTCTAATTTTTTTGGTCCTCCAACACTGCAGTAGTTATCCGTTAGGAAAATCTCAGCTATTGACTAAGGAGTAAGCCCTTAGATCAGGTCATTGCTGACCTGGGATATTCTGATGTGCTCTTTCAGTAATGAGCATTTGCTTTGCTGACAGGATTTTATTAAGGTTCCCGGGAGGACAAAACAACCAATCAGTTTAACAAGAAGCTCCCCAGCTCACATTCCAGTATGGGTCACTTTGCCATGTTCTGGCTCCTTCCCTGCAGCTCCAATAGCTGGCAGCTGGTGGTGTAGTGCAAGCAGCCTCTTGCATAGAAGACAACAGCTACCTTTGTATCTTTAAAAATACTTCAAAACTGGTGGCATTTCTTCATTTAACCACAACAAGTAACCTAAAAATAGAACTATAGCTGGAATGTGAGCTATTCAACATGAATTAATGTGTTTGTTAAAAGTCTAGGGGTTTTTGATGGTCTTGTGAGATACACATGACCTTTTCATGATGCTCCCTAGAGATACTAGTCATCCTGTCCAAAAGCAGCATGAAGTTTTTCAGGCATACACAAACAATGTAATTAGGGCACTTTGAGCCTGGTAATGGGGTATGAACATTATAGTTCTACTCAGATGGCCTTTCCAAGTACACCACAGCTTTCAAATAATTGTGACTATTGGCACCATTAGTGGAAGGGTCGTATATGTCTGGATATAACTCAGTTTTGTGCTTTCAATGTAAAATGTAAAGAATAATTTTCATATTTTAGTGAACTTATGCTATGTGCTTCTCCAGGTAACAAGGAACTGAAACTCTGTGCCTGGAGCACAGTGATCTCAGTTTACTGGAAATCCAACCAGTCACCAAAACCAGCCATCATGCTCAGCATTAGTTATAGACTCTATTATATTAGCATTCTCAGAGAGATCAGGGACTGCACAAATGGTGCAGGTTAATGTATCTCCCCTACAACAGAGGGCTGAGTTCAGGATCGAGGATTATGATGGGGGTAGCCCAGGAAAGCTGTGGTCATTATCATCCCAGTACTATGGGGCCTCATCGTTGTGCTTAGCATCACACAAACATGCAGCAAAAAAAAGTCATCACTCGGTCCTTACATCCTAATCATTGTCCTCACTGCTTGGGCACAGAGGACCTGAGTGACCTGTGAGTGGCATTTCCTGTGTGCATTGCATTTGCTCGCTCCATTTCACAATTACTCTGCTGCTGGCTACAGAAGTCAGACCTCTGTGAAAGCACAATAAACCTTGTTCTTACAAATTACTTTTATAAGAGCTGTTAAGATTTTCAAAATGTCCTAATTAAGACATTCATATAAGCAAGCAGCCAGATGAATACACAGTCCATGTATTCAAGACTGAGACAGATAAACAAAATGTTAAGAATTAATGTGATCTTGCCATAATCATCACACTTACAACGTGTATTTTATGTCAAAATAATGTTTCTCTAGCATTTATAGCACTGTGTCAGTGTCTTGAAAAAAATAATACGGTAAGTAATGGTGATAAACAACATCCTGTCCAAATGAAACTTAAAAATGAGCTTTGCTTGAAAAAAAATCTACTAGTGAGTATGGGATTATTATTAATACTTACAAGTGCTGTGGCTTTTGATACATAACTGACAAAATAACCTAGATGGTGCTGCAGTGTTGATACTCTGAAAAAAGTGTTCTTTAAAGGGCTGCCTTTCACCAGGCACTTCTCTTTGATGGGTAAATGCTTATGGCAACAGCCTCGACAATTTATTTCACCTCTTCTGTATATGTCTAATACCTGTTGGCCAGACATGCTCAGCAGACAAGTTACCTGCCGGAGGTATCTCCTTATGCTTAAATGCTACAGTAGGTTTCTCCTTTTTTCAGTCTAAGCTTTTATCTGGCTCTCAGAACAGCTGGACATCTTTAGTCAGCACTGAAGCCCTCCTAGGTAGGCTGGTGGTCCTCTTCCTCCATAACAGTGAAGCTGAGGTAGCACTAGAGCCTTTGTGCTAGACACTGCTTTTGATAAAGCTGCCCTACAGAATAAAGGATTGTTCTGACAGTGGAAGAACTCCCAGAGTCACTGTAGGAGGAAGGTTTGTGGGATGAAGCCCTCCAGAGCTGACTCGGCTGCAATTTTTAGAAGTCTGGTGTGTAACACTTTGCTCTCCCACAGCCCAACACACCACATGCCTGTGGGGAGTGTCACTGTGTATACCAGGGCAGAGGAGGGAGATGATCATGAAGGAAGATGTGTTTATTGTAAGACCACACAGGAAAGGACCTCCTTTGTGTTTATTTAAAAATAAACATTGAAGAGTCGGAACAGAGGAGAGCAGCTTCAAGAGCATCAGTGAAAATGATGACAGTAGCAAACTTTATAGCCGGAGACTGTGATGTTACAAATCCATTAAGAAAAATAAATTTGAAAGTAAAACAGGCTAGTTATTTTTGAGTATGGTTATCTCAGTCATGGTAACTTTAAAACACCATCAGAGAGGCTCAGGTCATAGCTCTTTTACAACTTTTCACTTCTCTAAGCTGTATAAAGCTGCTATTTGGGCATGAAGTTAAGTTTCTACATGTCAAGAGAGCTTCTGACACTCCTTATTCTCCCAGGATAGCTATACTCGAAGTTCACTTAATATCTTTTAGGAATATGTTTGCCTCTGGTTTTCTAATTGCTAATGAAATTACCTGAAGCCAGATGTACAAAGAAGAACTATGTTAAGCTTAAACACTTTCTGTCCCAAATCTGGAAGGCAAGCTGATTGTTAGTGATTTATGCATCATATCCTGTAATACAGTGTTTCTCAGGGTCAATCTTGTACAACAAATAAAATCCACCAATACCTGAACTATGGCTCTTGTTCTAGGATTTCCCTAGCAGGAAATCCAAATCCCGTGTACTGTAGATCTGTCCTAGTGAGATTATTATTGTTCTGCCAGGTTGCTGTAAGCAACACATCTGATCAAAGGTAAGGGAAAAGAGTGTAATTGCCATTTCAATTGTTGGAAGGCCTGTTTCCTAGCAGTATATGTATTGAAATTGCATGGAACCACATGTATTTTGAAATCTGCCTTAAAATTGATTTTGTCTTCATGTAAATGGAATATTTTGTGCGGGGTCTGATGCTCAGTGGATGTGAAAGACTTATGCAAGGAGCTCAAGAGAGAACCAGAGGCCTGCTGCCAGTTGTATCAGAAAAGCAGGTAAAAAACATGGAAGAAGAAAAGGCTATGGGTCCACTTCCAGGCATGGTAAATCTTTCAGGTAGATTTTTGTTGTTTTAAAATGTATGCTTGTCTTCCTGTGTTATATTTGAAAGAAACACCTGTGATAGCAAATGGGGCTTAAAGTGATTTCCATTTAAAGGAAGGATTTTGTCTTTTTGTGTCAGAACAGATTGAAATGTGTGTGTGTTCATATTTTGTTCAGCCATCATATATTTTCTTGGATTAGAAGCCTCTGAGGTGCTAATGGTATTTGCATAGATGTTACATTTGCAAATGGCCTGTGACTTTGAAGCATTCATAGCTGTGAAAACAATGTGGTTCTGAATAAAAGTTTTTCTATTCTGCTTTCTTCCTGCTGGGGGAACCTTTGCACTTGCTTTATCCCCTGAGATTCCATGGAAATCTGGCAGCTGGATTCAAGTCTCTTTTCATTTGTGTTTCTGATAGCTGTTCTACAGTGCAAGCATCTTCAGAAACCTGTTGATTCTATACCCTGACAAACACGTAGGCCCAGGGGAATACAGGTGTATGAGATGAAATTCTCTGTGCACGGAAGGCAGGCAGGCTTCCTGCCTTAGGTGGCAGAAGGGTTGTGTAGCACAAGTCTCCTGCAGTGTGGAGCCATCAGTTGTTAATGTCTTGAACGTCTGAGATGGAAATGAAAATGAAACAGTTTTTGTCTTTATATTCTGTGGGTTTAATGGAAAGGTCCATCCTGCCTCTTTTAAGCAGCTGCAGCAGGGTTCACAGGACTGGAAATTGAGTAAGTTACTACTGTGCTTTCCCTTTTCTTCACTGAGATTTCCGTTCTTCCCCCTGTGCCCCACCCTTGATTTCCCCCCCGGCTTGTTTCAATAATGTAAAGGGGTTCAAATAATCAAATTTTGTTCCTCTGCTGTGGAAAACACCTCCACCACAATTTAGTGCTTTTATTCTAAAATAAATTAATTTTGTAAATCTATTTAAAAGGCATTAACAAAACACCTGCCTCTTTAATTTAGCAGTGCTTGTTGCCAAGCATGTGCTGCTGCTTGGGCTTCATGTTTGTTGTCTGATGCCTCGGTCATGCTACAGAAAGCATTGCATCTGTTCAGTTCTGGCTGAGATTGTTCATTTCCTTCTATTCAGATGCTGACTTTTCAAGTCTTAACATATTGTTTACTTTTACTGCTTTTTCATTCACAGCCGTGTTTATAATGGGAAGGCAGGCAGAGTTTCCTGAGAAGAGTTGTGCAGTGAAACAAAGTACTATTATTTCTGAGGGTGTGGAAAGTATTCTTCACCTATTAGACTATTATGTGCCTAATGCTGAGGAAATAATAGTACTGATGTGCCCAAACTGATCCTCTTAATGGTACTGAGAATGTCAGAATTTGCACCCAGGACATACATGTATGTCTGATAGATGATCAGAAATCATTGCTGATATAAGCTGCTGGTTATTCATATTCCCTGTCTTAGAGACACCTTTGCAAGGAAGTTGAGGTCAGCAAAGAGAGAGAAATTATATAAATATGTCATGTCTAGCTTAGCACTATATGGATTTCTCTAATATTTGATTCAAATATACAAAGAAACTCTACAGTAAAAATATTTACCTACACTTTCTCCTCTGAGACTATTAGACTGTGCAAACAAGCAAAGGCACTAACACTCACAGAAAAATAATTAAAAACTTGTTTAACAAGTTGTAAGTGCAAAACAGAAGACACAAACCCAAATCCACTAACTGATGGGTGCTGCATTTTTTTTTCCTGGATAATCCTGTGCTATTTTTAATAGTGGTTTGAAAAAGAAGGCTTTTAAAGTTGTGCATGTTTTAAAGAAGCATTCTCTTATGCAATAACAATTGTACTAAGCAAAAAAAGAGCAGCTGTTACTGTCAGTGAGTTAATTGTTGTACTTTCCAGCACAAGGTTGTTTGGTGGGAACAGTGGGGGGAAAAAATGCAAGCAACTGCCAAAAAACCAAGCATGTGAGGTGAAACTTGAATTTGCTCTCATGAGAACTTTCTAAGATTCATAAGTAACTGAGGAAAGCACACTGCATTTAAATCTCTGGAGATGTAGTGTGCTGTATGGAGACAGAGCATGGCACACAGTGTTGGCAGAAGAAGGAAAGGAGAACAGAAAGTCACAAAGACTGATAGGAGAGTAAGGTTCATCAGGGTGGATAGGGGATAAAATGCCTGCTGCCACTTCATATGCTTTTGCTGGGAGAGGTTGTTTGTTTGGGTTTTGTTTGTTTTTGTTTTGTTTTTCTTTTGTGGTTCTCAGAGTAAATTTGAAGCACCTGTCCTTTCCCTTGCTCCCGCAGTGCAGGTTTTCCTGTCCTTTTTACACAAAACAAGCTTTTTTTTTTGTGCCACTGTTACAAATCTGTAGAGGAGAAGACGGATAAATTAGCCAGGGGCATTTTGTAAGCCCTGGAGGCCAAATCCAATGTGATACACGTGTGCCTAAAAGCAATCTCTGAAGAGGGACTTCAGCAAAATATCCCGCCTGGGCTGTGGCTGTTGTTGGAGCAGTGGGAAAGCTGTGGCAGAACGTGTCCCTGGGCAGGCAGGGGAGAAGGGCCAGGGCAGGAGGCCATGGCTGTGTGGTGCCTCTTGGCCTGGCACTGCCCACTGCTCTGCTCTGGCACTGCTGCTGAGCCACAGAATCTGCCACAGGGGCTGCGCTCTGGGAATCCAGCTTTGAGTCATCTGTTCTTCCAGCACAAGGCTATGAAACATTGCAGGTCACAACAGGCAGCTATTTATTTCTTAAGTCCTTAGGTGCCAGAGGGGAGATTTCTTTTATATATATAAAAATAACACTGGAATGCATTTATTAGGAATTGACTGGATTTATTTTGAACTGCAATATTTGAACATCCAGATCCACAGACAGAAGTCCAAGAAAGTACAATGCCTGCCATACTCTGAGCTCAGTTGTCTGATCAGTTATCCTCGCCTGTATTGCCACCCAATGTGAATAATTTCACTGACTTGATAAAACAACATGCAGTAGCCAACTTTAACTCAGTACCATTTGCAGCTTTCCAAATTACTCCAGTACCAAGTTTAGCTCTAAAGAACAAACATATTGCTCCCAAAAAGAACAAACCAACATGGAAGTTGAGCAATGCCCTGAAATTAATTTCTTTCAACATTAAAATCAAGACTGATTACTATTAACTCATTAATCAAAATATCTTTCAGCTAGAAAAACTTGTTGCCAACTGTTATTGTTATTAGTTTAACATAAGTGTGACCACTGAATGTCAGTTGATATTAGGAAATTGCATAGTTCATACAAAGTCAAAATACTTCTTTTTTTTTATAAAACAGCTAATAATGTCTGTATAAGTTTATGGAATGAGGTGATTCTTATTGTTCCCATTACGTTATGGAGATACTGGTAATGGTTTTGTAGTAAAGATTCAGCTGAGGTTCATCCCGAAAGCAGGAATTAATTCCCTGAAATTTAAATTGTCAATCAGAGACAGGTCTATAACACCTTGTTACTGAATAAAATTCTGGCTTTTGTGAATCCAGGATGAATTGTGATATTAATAGCATGTGTCCAAAGAATTTACAAAATATTGAATGATTAATTCAAATTTAAATTCTTTAAGCAAACACAGAATTGACAACAATTTGAGAGCATATTTAAGACATTGTTATGCTATCACACTAGTGTGTCACTGCTTAAGATTTGCATGTTAATAACTTCAGACAAGTAAATGTCACTCATACAGAAATTCTGTGCATAGGAATGGCATGAGTAGGAGAAACAAGATTTTATGTTTTACAGCCAGAACATGTTGTGATCAAAAGAATTTTGAGAAAATGAGCAACTTTATGTACCTTGGCCAGTGCACAGGCCTACAGCGAGTTGTGGGCTAGTCCTTGAATAGGCTATATAAATAAACTGTCCCTTTCTCATTCCTGCATTCTCCTTTTTCCCATGTTTTCCATGGTGGATCGAAGAAGCAATATAGTGATGCATATGGAGCCTGCTGACTATGCAAAATTCTAACACGAGTGATAGCCTGCCCCTACCATTTTGGATAGAATTGGCTACTTCTGGTTAATTAGCTGTTGGTTTTTATTTTCTGCAAAGAGATTCCGTATTAGATGCTGGTGTCAGTGGAAGAGAAGTGCTTTTAAGGGCTGAGGGCAGCCCTCAGGCTGTTTCTACCTCTGTAATCCCTCTCCAGACACAGAAGTTTGGCAGCCACCTGGGAGTGCTCCTGCCCCAGGGATCGCTAAGGTGAGACAGCGCTCACTGCAAGGGGTGGGGTTAAACAAAGGATCAGTCTGCAGCTGCATTGACACCCCATCTTGCTTTATGTAGTGCAGTTTATCAGTATGCAGGACAGAGGGTCTAGCTGGTCTCTGCTGCCAACAAAAGATCTAAAATTAGGACTAATTTTCACATTTTACCTTTGAGTCTTCTCTGCTCAGCCTGAGAACTGTTTCTATAAGCTCTCCCTTCTTGTTACTGAGACTCTTCAGCCAGTGATACAAGGATGCAGTCAAATGTGCATGGATATAGCAGAATTTAACCCACAGCAGAGACACACTGAATGAAATGAGCATTTTGCAAAGGGCTGATATGTCTCTGGGCAGCCTGAGTTCATTACAGTTATGTAAGTTTTCTTAAAAACATAATTAAAATTGGAATTATACTCCCCCAAGTATACTGCAATATCTGACTTGGAGCTGCAGCAAGCAGAGCTTTGCTTGACCTGCTGTTTCTGTCCCTTTGCTGCCATGAATTTGGCATGGCATGCCAGGGAGGGTGATCGAGACAAGCAGTGACAAAGGCCTGATCAGCCCCAATGCTGAGGCAGGTTCTGACCATGGTATTTTGTAAACACCTTCTGCAGATACTGCACGGAAGTGCACAGGCTGTTAGTGGCAACACAAAGGGCTCCTCATTCAGGAGTGAAATCAGGAATGTAGTGTGGAGTTTGAGAGAGCAGAGTTATAGGAATCCAAAGGGAAGAGCACCCTGAAATGAATGAATTGAACTGGTGCTCTAAAGTTTAGCTATGAAAGTAGCTCAGGAGCATTGCTGAATTGGATGTCTGTTTATTCATGATCACCACCACCAACCATGGATAGATGTATACAGAATAGAAATAAACTTTAACTGAATACATTTAACGCACAATGATTAAGCAGAAATAATTTCATTTTCAAGGCTGGATATTTAGAAAGGGGTGTATGTCCAAGCATTTCTTTTTAGCGAGAGAGAACCCACACATCAGAACTCTGATGTGGATCTGGCCTTCCTTGGGGAATTCAGATCTAGGACTAGCTCTGAGACCAGTTTCTAATTGTAATTACTGCTTCCACATTAAAAATTGCTCCCACAACGCAGATGAAATCCACCTATGTAAATCAGCAGCAGCAGGACTCTTTAAAGCTTATACAGACATAGGCTTTGTGCTGACCTCTGCACAGCATCAGCCTCTTGCTGGGCCATCTCCACAGGAATGAAATGTATCCCAAAAGCACAGCGGAAGAGATTCAGATTAGTATTCTACATAAGGCTTTTAATATTGGGTAGCATAAAGGTCAAGTAAATAGTCTAAAAATAACTAAGCATTAATGCTGTGAAGACCCTGTGCAGAAGTTACCCTTTGTCTCTTTGGTGCTGATCTTACAACAAACAGTTTTTACCTTTTGTGATCGTATTGTGAATTACTAAACCTACTCACTGAGGAGTTGATTTCTTCCTGATCAACAGTGGCTCCATAAAATTAGGTAAAGTTATTTTAAACTGTTTCAATTGGCATTTAGCCAATTTGGATATTGTTTTAAATGTTTAGGCAAGCCATTCTTAAGAAGTGAGTGATGCTCTTGCACATTAATTCAGCACTGAACCCATTAACTAGCTCTGCATGCAGTTTTGTATCAATATCTCAACTATTTTCAGTTAATTAGGCAATGTGATTAAGATCATATGAGTTGAATTAACAGGTCAGTGCACCATCTCACTACAACTGCATCTAGGAGATAACCTGATCTAAAAGCCATGTGAAAAGGACATTTTAGCCTTCCCATACTCAAGATACCAATTTTGAATGTGATCAGCCCAATGTTTGATGGAAAGGCTTCAATTTTGAACTTCTATGCAGAGTTTCTGCTTTGAAACGTGAATTTCTGATCGAGGCATATGGGTTTCATACAGTGGTCCAAACAACCATTTGCATAAAAACTGCACAACAAAATGACAGAGAAAATTCTTCACTTCTTATGCCATATTGGTCAATTCATATTTAGCATGCGCATCATTTTCTTCTGCTGACTCAGGATCTGAGTGATGAATTTCAATAAAAATAAGATAAGTCATTGCTCCAAGTACACCTCCCAGCATAGGAGCAACTATAGGAACCCACCACCAATTATTACCAGCCCTGTAAAAGACAAAAAGAACAAGAATTAGTGTTTGTTACTGTAGTGAGCACCTTTCAGTGTCACTGAACAGATCCAGTGGTGTGCCACTTGCTGTAGTGTAGACCTTTCGATTTTGTCTCACACTTCTGTAAATGGATGACACCTCTGTCTGCCCTACCCAGGCTAGTTCTGATTGAAATGCTAAATAACAAGCACCAAACATGTTGATCTGTGTGCTGTACTTGCATTTTAGAAAATAAGGCCCTTTTCCTGCATGTCTGTTTGGGGACAGAGGATGGTTTCTCCCTTGTGAAAAGCACGTCTTACTGACTTGCAGTGAAATGAACAGGGATGTATTTATTGCCGAGCAATCTTGACTTGTGCTGTCCCCAGATGCTTAGGAATAGATTTTCAGGATGTTACAAAAGTTACTTATTTCCTCTGCATGGAAACTTGCAAGTTCACACCTGCAATAGTATATACCATCTTCCTCTTGACAAATGTAATAAATTAAACTGAATGTTGAGTATATTTACCTTAAGCAATGAATAAAACACAGTGACTGTAAAGTTGATTATCCTTGACTAGAGTGGTCAAGACTCAGATTTCATGATGTAGTATCTTATCCCTATGTTTAAAAGGTGGTGTCTTTCAGCAAGAGGCAAATAAATGCTTAGAAGTTTATACACCTGAAACTTAAACTTTGTATTCACTAAGAAAGTCCAGCATGTGGATTCCACTGAAATGTTTACATTTGCACAATTACTAGGATTTAATTTTAAATATGTAGATTTACAGGCATATCTAAAGTAAGAAGTCCACCATTGAACTGTATAAAACAATAAATAACAATCTCTTTAGACAGGAATATTGGGCTGGTAGAATTGCTCTCCTTTTCTTAGAGGTCCACATTCAGACAGTAAAAACTGAGTATCCGGAGCATGGAGTCTCTTAACTGTACTGATGCCTTAAGGTGTTTTGATTTGATAACCTGCTGCGTTAATTGAATATGTGAGTCTCCAGTGAAAATCCAGCTACCTCAATTTCATGCATATTGAAAATGGAGAATTTTTTTTTTCTTCCAGAAATACAAAGGGATAAATTAATCTATGAAGCAGGGAAACTTTTAAACTGTCAGGATAATTATTCACCACTCAGTTGCATAGATTTATGCAGAAGTGAACTTATGTTTGTCACAACGCAAGAACAGAACTGGGAGAATGTCAGTGCCCTGTTGATTGTACTATTACTGCTTGTTCAGAAATGCCTTGGATATTTATGTTTTACCTTAGGAATTATTTCTATTTTGCCCTGAGGATAGAAAATACCTTCTGATGTTGTTTTACTGAATTTATAAATCTGTTTGGTTTTGTATCATGAACGATTGTTGAGCACTTGAATTTCTGGAACAAGAATGGACTAAGGTTTTATTGAATTAATCGGCAGAACAAAAGCTGTATCAAGTACTTGCATGTGTTCTTCTGTGTGATGTGTTTATACACGGGTGTGTAACCAAGGTGTTTCTTGGCAGGGTTCTCTCAGCTTGCTCCATGACCTGGCCTGTGCCTTGTCAGCTCCTGCACGGCTTCCTCCCAATCATGGCCTGTGCCTGCAGCAGCCGCTGTCAGCCGTGCACTGCATTCCCTGTGCTGAGATCTGGCTGTAAAGCCTTTGTAGAGGGTGCTGCCAGCACTGCAATGAGCTCAGGGCCCAGCCGAGTAGGAGTTCCTGTGACTCTCAGTGCTCTGTCACCGGCCCAGGAGCAGGAACTCCTGTGACAAGCAGAGATCACCAAAGGCCCCTCGGTGCCCTCAGCCCCCGGCTGTGCCCTCAGTGCTCTGTCACCGGCCCAGGATCTCTGACTGTGACAAGCAGAGATCACCAAAGGCCCCTCGGTGCCCTCAGCCCCGGCTGTCCCCAGTGCACAGCTGTGCCGCCGGCTGAGGGAGCTGCCAGCCCCGCCTCGCCATCGCCAGGTGCTCTGGGCAGAGCGGCGCTGAGCTGCGGAAATTCCCAGGAAACTCGTGTCTAAGCTCCGGGGACTGGGAACTTGGGCCCATCTAAACTTGCAGATGCACCTTTCACTAGCCAGCTCTGCGGGAGACACCGCTGTTCGTGAGGTAATCCGGGCTGCAGGGCTGCACTGCGGGAATAATGCTGCTAAACACTCCCGAGGCCGCTTTGCCGTGCGAATGCCCGAGCAGACAGGAGCTGCTCCTGCTGACCTTTCCCGAAGTGCGGTTTCGTTTCGTTTGGCGCTGCCGCCTTGTCCCCGGTGCCGGCGGCCACGAGGTGTCAGCGTTACCGCGCCGAGCGGCGAGAGAGCCGGGCTGGGGATGCCTCATCCCGGGGTACCTTCAATGCTGGCACGAAATACTGCTCTGGAGAGCCCGACCTCTCTCTCCTGTATTGCTGTTTCATGCTCGGTTTTGCTTGTCAAAATCCAGTCTGGTGTTCGGACACAATGCTCTGCCTGTCTTCTCACTACAGGCAATACTTTGCTCCCCAAACTTTTCTTAAGCATATCAGAATATTAAGCGTGTGCTTAAGAAAGACTCCTGGTTTTCTGATGGGAGCCTTTAATCAAAACAAACCATTTGCATGGGCTAGGGAAACCACACCATAGCTTGCATTTTCTGGCTTGGTTTTGGGGAAAATGCTCCTTCAGGTGTCTGTGCAAAATGTAGTAACAGCAACATTTAGAAAAATCCCTGCTCAAACGCATTCCTATCACCTGGACAGTTCCAGGGTCTGGCAGAAGGGCTCCCCTCCAGTCTAGTTCCCTGCCTGAGAACATGATAAAACCAGCATTTACTGTACCTGCGAGCACAAAGGAAGGTCGAGGGGATTTCTTTGCTGTGAGGTAATTATCTCAACGTTTAGAGCATTTGCTTGGGAACAGTGTAGAAAGTTTTGCTATTATGTATCTGATTTATTCCAAAGTGAGCCTTTCCTGGTGGTCCCCTGTTGTTCTGTAAGCAACGCTTGAACATTCAGTGATGTGGGCTCAATTGTCTTGGGAGATGCTTCCATCCTCCCGCCAAAGAACGTTCAGTGTCTCCTGAGCATTTCCTACTTCTCAGTTTGTACAGCACTCCCCTCACGTCTCTGTGGAGATTTCATGCTCAGGTCCCAGTTCCTGGCGATGCCTTTATTAGAGAGCTTAAGCACCTGTCTCAAGGTTGTGAATTCTGTTTAAATGAAGATATCCAAGGTTTATTTGTCAACTGTTGCTGAACCACTTTAAGTTGCTCAGGCACAGCAGAGCATCAGGCAATTTAGGATCCTAACTACAATCATTCAGGCTTTTCCTGTGGCTCTTCCAGCTACCTAACAAGGCTCAGGTTCTTCCTAAGTCTCACCTGGATCTGTGCAGTAAATAAATAAGACCATATTCCTGTTGTATCATTCCCTTGGACTTGTTTATAGCTGTAACCTTTTAACTGAAGGCAGGGAGGAAGACTTCTTGCTCGTTTTTTCACCTTCCTTATATTGTTGTAAGTTTATTCTGGCAAGGATCAAAGATCTTGTATCTTATTTTTTATGTTCACGTTTCTTAACAAGGTCTTTACAGTGGGATTGCATTCCCCCTCTTTATATAGAAACTTAAACTACACTGGGAAAGAGCCCATATTGGTATAGATGTAGAGTTTTCTTGTAGTTTTTTTAAAGTAAATGAGTATGACCATACTTTTAGAGAGAAGGGGAGTTCACAGGTATTCTGTGGCTAGATCACAGTACAATCAGGCTTCCAAACGTTCAGTAATGTAATAGCCAACTTCATAATACATTACTGATTATAGAATGACACCACGGCTAATACCACAGTCAACAACTATTTGTAATTACACAGGTGTGAGAGGAGAATCCTGAGTGTGGGATATCACTCTGTGTGTCCTTGTTTTTTAAAAAAATACAGCTTCAGTGATAAGAGCTACTGGGGAAGAAAAGTATGGAGGTAAGTGGACCAATGAGCTGATCTCCCATCAGCAGCTCACCAGAGCTGGGCTACATCCAGCCTTGGCTCTGGCCTGTGCTGTGGCTGTGTGCCTGTTTCAGCTGTGCCATGCCTGGCTTTTTTTTTGTATGAGAAAAGCTTTGTTACTGCTTTTCTCAAATGAGGTACATGATTTGTGTAAATAGAAATCATACTGAATAAATAGAGATTATTTGTGCTTCTTTTATTTCTTGCTAAAATAAAATCTCTACTAAGCAGAGCTCTCCAGTGGCCTACAGTACTACTGGGGATTCCTACTTGTAAATAACTGGGAAAACAAACAATACAAAAATAAACCAAAAAATCTGCTTCCCGATGACAGATTACTCTTGCTTAGACACCCCAGAGTGCCTCTTACCCTGGCTATGTGTAAGATGTGGATTTGATGTGTAACTAATTAGCTTGCATTAGGCCAGCCCAAGAGTGTGTGTGTGTGTGCACACAGGGATTTGAGAGGGCTCTGAAATGTGGGAAAATGAAGGGAGCTTTTTCATTCACTCCTTCGCTCCCAGTCAGAAAGTCAGGCTTTTAGATTGTTGTATATTTCTGCAGTAACTCAGAAGTAATCATAGGCTTTATCAATCTGATATGTCTCTGGTTTTTACAGCACCCAATAAATATTTCCACCTAATTCTCTCCTGATTTTTTTTCTGAAAGTGCAGGACACAAGAAGAAAGCAATCATATTTTCAGTGACCTCTAAGAAGCTCTAATATGTTGGGAAAGGTCTTGTTGAAACAATGATTGATATTAGAGATTATGCATGTTTGATTTGCCCTAGGAGCAGGAAATCCTTTTTAAAGCCCAGTTCCTAGAGGATATCTGGCTTAAAGTGCATGAATAGCTGCCTCTGGTATGCAAAGAATTACCTGTATGTATATAAAGTATGATTTGGTACCATGTTGAATCAGGATTTTACTTTCCTAGAAACAATTTTAGCCAGGAGCATTTGACTTCATCTCCAGGCATACTTACGTGAATACTTCCATCCCCCATCCTGCAATGGCTGTGAAGACCCTTGGGCCAAGATCCCTGGCTGGGTTCATGGCACAGCCACTGTTCATTCCCAAGGAGCAAGTAAGAACTATTATCAGGAGTCCTACTGCAATCGGCTCCAGGCCCTTGGGTACGCTGTTATTTTTGGTGTCAAAAATAGCAAATATAGCCAGAAGAAGGACAGCTGTTGACATCACCTGGCCAAGGCAAAGAAAAGAATATTGAATAAATATGTGTAGATTCTTTCCAGTAATGAAAAGAGGGGCTATGGCAGCTCTTTGAATTGGAGTGGCTTAGAGCTGGTATTTAGTTTTATCCCACTATACAGAATAGCAAAATTTGGTACTCAGTGCCTTTCTACTTCACAATAATGAGAAGTTTTGATATCTGTGCTGAAAGACAAAGACAAGAAATGTGCTGAGGACATCTGACAAAAAAAAATCTGCAACAACCAGGTGGGGAAAGAACAGAGGATTTAAAAGGCATCCTCTGTGTGAGGCCCAATGCTTTGTTTCCACATTTTTTTCCTGTCAATTTTACGCTTTTATTCACTCAATTTTTGCAAGTTCTGCCGCGATAGCAGTGCAGGCAGTTCCGTTGATATAGAAGTGTTTTATGTGACTGTAGTTTATGCTGATAAATTAGACTAGATATGCATCTCTTTATCCAGGTATTGCATAACATCAGAGGAAAAAGTGAAATCTCCAAAGTCAAAACTGAGCAGCTAAAATTAGGAAGTACCCAAATTAGGGTTGCATGTATAACTGTGCCATGAACTCTGTACTGCATATGCTAATTGAGCCGATGAAAGAAATTTTCTTGGAATTGCTTTAATGCAAGTACAGCTCTGCTTAAATCAAATGCTTTATCAGTGTTGGTTTTGCTAATAATTAACTCGATGGGAAAACAGGCAAAAGCTTCAGCAATGTCAAAATGTTCAATTTCTATACTGATTTGAAGAAGGTTAATTTTGAGAGGTTTAAAAATTATTTGATTTTCATCTGCTTTTAAGTTTGTTTTGAAACATGCATGGGTAAAAAATATCTTGGGGAAAAATCTGTTGACTGATCCAACGATCAGAACTGTCTTACAAAACTTCAAAATAATGTTTAGATTTTTTTTGAAGCCAGATTGCACAATTTTTTACGTAATGAATTTCTGTGTTGAGGCCATCCCTTGTTTTTCATACTGTACTTACGCAGTATTTATTTCATGTATTCCTGAAGAAGATGGGTAAGTTGATTAGAAGTACATAAAAGACATGAAACTTCTTTTTTTTTTGCTGTTGCGTAAGTGGAATTAAAGGACACACCTTAGAAATGAAGTTGAGGATTTTTCAGATTCAGTCATTTGAAAAATAAATACTACAAATCTATCTGCAAAAAGGTTAGAGAAGAGGCTTGTGGAAGCAGAAAACTCAGTTGTTCAGGGCATGTTAAACTGTCTGCTTAAGCATTATTTAAGGAATAATAGGTCCACAAAATAGGCTGGATTTTGATGTAAATGGACATGACTCTGCTGAGATTTATGGAGAAACATTGATTTGTGCTGCACAAAACCTCTTACATATATTGCTTTGAAGACATTTTGAGTGCAACAATTAAGATGATGTATGAGAAAAGAAAAACTTGAAATTATTTTGCTTGTAAAATACTACTAAAATGTAACCCCCTGCAAACAGCATTGCCTTCTCATTGTATTGTACAAGGGGACATCTGGCTGAAATGGTGAGATTTGGCACACTTTTTAGGTCTATGTGGTTTTTTACTGCTTGGCTTTACAGGGGTTTTTTTTATGTTTAATTTGTAGAATTGAGACAGCAAGTGCACTTACCTGATCTGCAAATCCATTTATGAGGGACAGATAGGGAGCTGGGTATGTTGCAAAAATTTGTGCTGTTGCATTAGGTCCTGTGACTTCAAGTTTTCCATCACTGAACTCCATAAAGGCATCTATAGAAAGAAGCCAGGAACTGTGTGCACTTCTCCATAAACCTTTCTAGGTTTTCTAGGACTAAAATACATGTGATAGGTCTGTGCACTTCACATTCTCAAATGAAACTGGTCTCTAAGGTCCCTTCCAACCCAAACCATTTGGTGATTCTCTGATGTTTTTTTCTAGGAGAACCATTACTGGATTTGAGGTGATGTTCTCCTCATCCCCTCCTGTCTCATCTCTCCTCCTGTGCCTTGAAGTACTCATTTTATGTACCACATCTTTCCAAATGAGGCTGTGTTTCCCCTGCTCTAGCTCCAAACTCAGTGCCAAGGAGCATTTTCTGATTCTGAATACAGATGTGTTATTCTGCAAGTGGTGCTACATTTGTAACGATGACCCAAGAAATGCACAGCATCCTGATTGTGCAGTTGTGGATTCCCAGTCCCCAGGAATTACTGCTGCTCCATTTGGCAATTGTGCAGTTTTAGAAATAGGAAGAGGTTAAGATGGGATACTCAAATCGTCATAGACAGACATGAGTAACAAATTAGTGGATCTGGTGATGAGATGATACTTGTGAATAAAGAAATAGCTCCCCATCTCCCATGGAAGTCATGGTGAGGGTGATAAGCTCCTCCTGGAGCTAGCAGACAAATCTGTTTCTCCTTGTTTCTGTTTTTGTAGCTTTGCTTAAAGCCACAATGTGAGTGCAGAGAATTTTAGTTGTTTACTTTGATCAGGATCTCACTTGG
Source organism: Oxylabes madagascariensis (assembly GCA_013400675.1). Classification (NCBI taxonomy): domain Eukaryota; kingdom Metazoa; phylum Chordata; class Aves; order Passeriformes; family Timaliidae; genus Oxylabes; species Oxylabes madagascariensis. The sequence goes on from VYZR01005052.1 coordinate 58,245, forward strand.
AGTGTCAGATCATTCTATGGCATTTAACTGTTACAGGGGAAAAAAAAAAAGGATTATCTCCTATGTTTGTTTTTCTACCTATGACTTTTCAGTGGACCTAAAAGAATGCGTGACAGTCCTGCAAGTTGCAGCAAGTAAAAACTACAGAAGAGGTTTGGAAATTAATTCGAGCAAGAGGAGGACTTTAGCAGAGATAGGGATATGAGAAAATCCTGCATTCCTGAATATGAGGAAGATGTCCCTAACCTAGACCTAAGCTTCCTACTTGGGCTCCCTACCCTAGTGCTGCCCTTGTGGCAGAATACAGTGACTCCCCTGTCAACCCCGTGTACGTGTTGACACACTGCTGCATCCTAGTCACAGCCCCAATTCTCGCTGCCAGGCTTGAGGAGGACTTAAATTCAGTAGAAATCCTGGTCCAGAATTCCAGTTTCCAAATTCTAACACTGACCTTAAAAAAGGTAAACAACTCTTCCCTCCACATTCCCTCCTCTCCCCACCCCCCCTAAAACACAAAACAAAACAAAAACAAAAAAAAAACCCAAACAAACACAACAAAATACACCAACCCCAAACCAGTTAACATGGTTCCTAAATATTTTCCTCTTTGGGATTACTGTGGGTACTGAGCACTGAGCTGACATACAAGGAGCATTTCAATTTCTGTTCTTCCTGTGCTGCATCTAGACCCAGCACACTCTGCAGACATAACACCCACAGGAGAGAGATGTTGGAGGACATGGCCTGGGCCGGTAGAAGCAGAGTTTTGGAGTAGGGGGTTGAAGGAACTGATCCGACTGAGTGGATTCGGTCAGTTACTGTTTTTTCCTTTTGTGGCACACTGTGTAAAAAACCCCGTGCCTCAAGGATAGGGGTAATTTTTTTCTTTTTCCCTGTTGAATATGTGACCCCTCTATCACTGTACCTGGAGTTCATTGCCTTGGAGAGTTACCTCTCAAGGGTGGTCTGAGGTTTGGTCAGGAGGGACTTGATCTCATATCCTGTACCCTCAATGAACGATGTTGGTGATTCTTGCCTACAGGCACTTGTAGCAGGTCTTTAATGTTTCTAATTTGCTTGGAAGATGGATAGCCCTATATCCTGGCTATTAAGTAATTTAAAATCCTCACTGAGAAATACATGATCTCAGAGTATCTGATTTCCCATGAATAATTTTTCTAAATATCAGGACATTTCCTGGAGTATTAAGTGTTTCAGTAAATTTGTAGGGTACCTGGAATGTTCAAACCATTGTTTTTCCTTTCAAACTCTTTATGCTCCTTCCTTTCTTCTTTTATAGCTTTAGCTCCATTCCTGCCATTAGCCCTGTGTGAACAAGAGTCCTATGCCTGCCTGACATTCATTGAAAAATTGGGGCCTTAGAGACTGCCTGACCTCTAGTTTGTCCTGTGAACATGTCTAAGGTGTACTCACTGTAATAAATCCCAAAGACAGCCGCTGCTCCAACGAATGCTCCCAGGAGTTGTGCTAATATGTAAATTGGTAATTTGGTCCATTTTAATCTTCCAGTCACGCACATGGCTAATGAAACAGCTGGGTTTATGTGACCACCTGAAAAATAAATCACAAGTTAAGTCATGTGGATGACTCAGATACACAAGAATAGGTGAAGGATTTGTAAAAACGTGGGCACTTTTGAACGCCAGAGCAGTAGATGCTTTTCTAGATGTTGTTTTGCAGTTAAATGCTGACTGCAATTAAACTGAAACAAGTTGGATGAAATCAGAGGAGGGAGGGCGAAAGCCACTAAGATCCATATTTACTCTTGATGCTTGTGGACTGTGCTCTTTATCAGACTGCTGTCCTGCAGTATGTAACTTACAGACAATTATTCTAGAAAAACAGTAAATCTGCCCCATTCATTGTGATGGGAGGGTCCCTTAGTCTGCAAATATTCTCTCTCCTCAAGGCCTTTGGCTTTTTATTTTTAGGGGAGAACTGGGGCAGAAGAACATTCCTTTAGTCTCCCAAGCACATATTATGATTAAGGACTGTTACTGGCTTGAGCATATATCTTGACACAGTTCTGGAGTGTCCTGGATTTAAGTTATGTTTGTGTCCCTGTCTTCAGCCTGAGGTTACTTAGGAACTCGGTTTTCATGGAGACAAAATCAAATAATGTTTGGGCAATCCAATTTCATGTTGGCTGTTGGTGAGCTATGCCTAGATGGGATCTGGGGGCAGCAGTGCAGTCCTTCACCATGTTTTTATCTAGTTCTTGTGCTTCCCAGAAAGGGCCATGATAAGGAAATTGATAAAAGTAGCTGTGCTGAAACAAAGTTCAGTTTCCTGTGAAACTTCCTTTTTATTCAGGAGTAGCTACACCTGAACTCATGCACGAAAATATTTCAGTAACATTGGAATTCTTCATGACAATTTTAGTTTCTAAAATACATTTATTACATCGTATGATCTCTTCCCTCAACATATTTTGTCAACAAAAAAGGTGTTGTAAGCTCTTGGAAAATTTTGTTTATAGATATGTGGTTGCTACTTAAGAAACACAAATTGCCAAATAAATGAACAGGTACCTCTTTGTAATAAATACTGAATGATAAAACCCCCAAATTTTGCAAGGACATAGGACCCTTTGCCTGTCTTCCAGATAAGGTCTCATTTCAGTCTGTATGAATATCAGAAAAAAATGGCCTTTGGCTTTGGTAAAATATCTGAAAGAGCATGTCTCTTATCTGTCAAAGGTTAGTGATGGAGAAAGGGCCTCTCTGTACAGTTTCTGTTTGTTTGCACTTCAGGTCAGTGAGTCATTATCTTATGAAATCCAGGCACCTTTGATACATAATGAACTGACAAACACAGATAACAAGCTGGATAAACCCTTCTTTGTATCATTTCCAAAATGCTGACCTAGTAGCACCAGTCTTGAATTAAAAGCTGAATTCTTCACTGTGTTTCAAATTCTTCAGCACAGAGCGAACAGATAGATGGCGCCTAATTAAACAGCCCTTCATATGAATTTTGATTAATTGTTGCCTTGTCTTTTTTTCCTTACTCTGGCTGGAATTAATAATTTTTCTTTCAACACCTGATTTGGTTTCCCACCTATATATAATACAGGGTGACTATGATGACCAGGACAAGTCATAATAATATTACAGAAGGCTGATTAACATCAAATATGGAAAGGAAAAATCTAATTGAAGGCGGTCATGCTGACATAGGGGAGTTACAAGATTCTTGGTTCCTGTGCCACTGGTTAAAAAAAAAGTTCTCTTTGGACATTCTTTTGTAGTTGCATTGATCACAGTCATGGGTTTGAAATGCTAAGTTGAATAAAATAGTGGGAAATTATCTAGATATTGTGGAAAACTGGATGGAGCAAGATTAAAAAGGGGAATTTTCCTAAATAAAAAGAGCTCAAATTCACCAAGTATACAAAGTATATATTTTGTTACCATTGCATAAAGAATTGATGAAAAATGTTTTAGGAGTACTTGAACATGAGACTATGGCCCAAGAGCCACAGAAATTGCTAACAAATTCTACATAGGAACTTGTATTCTGAAGTGTCCACTAGTAATCATGTGTTGGATAATAACAGCCTGTTGAAATATCTGTTCCTATTTTTTCACAGAGAAAATGCACTGCATGCAGAATCCTTTGTCATGGGAAAAACACAGGAAGCACAATACTGCAACATCTGCAACTGCTCTGCCCTGCTGGGATTGAACTCTAATTTTCTACATAATGATGGAGATGAATATCCCTTAAAGGTGCAAATGTAGGACAGGTCTTCACAGGTTTGTTTTCATGATACTGTATAAGAAGAGTTTAGTTTGCCTACACGTAAACCAAGAGCTGTAGTTAAAAGTTGTTCAGATAATAGGAATGTGCTGCTGAATTAATTTTGTGTGATATTAAGGAACAGTTCTGGTCTGTGTCAGTGACAGTGACAAGACTGCCTGTTTTGTAGAACCTGGAGCACTTTCTAATGTGAAACTTTCTAATGGAAACCTTCTGCATGGTGCCTCTGTAAAAGAATCTGTAAAGAGAAGAGAAGTGGCCACCGTAATTTCTGCTACAGCAACTATTTCTAATGCCCTAATTACACCTAAAGAAATTTGTTCAGACCAACTTAACCCTCTTTATGAAGGGTAAGAAATGCCTCTATGAGAGCTGGAGTACAAGGGCACCAGTTGCTTAAAAGATCAGTATAAACTCTGCACACAACACAAAGTATTGTGTATTTTCATGCACAGCAGTGTTGTTACAACCCATCATTTTCTATTTTAAAGGAGGACTTTAAATGTTAAAAGCAGTTATGCTAATGTTTCCAATCTTAGTTTGACCAAATTGAATGGTGGAACGAGGAGACAAGGCAGCATCCAGTATGGCACTTGTGGACACTGGTTAGTTAGCCCAGTTAACTTAGCCCCAGCACTAAAGAGAGATTCCTGACCAATACAGGTTGAGGAAGTGTTGCAGCAGAAATGAGGGGGAAAGGACAATACTGATTGTATCATTGAATCTATGTCTGGTACTGAATCTTTCTGCTGTTTCTGCTTTTTATGATCTGCTGCTTCTGTGAATAATCAGACAGGAGCAGACTTGCTATTGCCTGTCATAGGACATGAAGAAATAAATTGCACTCTGTAAAGCGAATCCTGTTCATTATACCCATTAGTGGGTCATTCTGCTTTCTATGTAGCTGGCCTCCATTTTATCTGGTGACTGCTGGGTTGTTCTTCATGGTTATTTCTTTAAACACAGTGCCTGTTCTGACCAGGATCATCTCTATTGACAGAATTTTCAAAGCAAAACCAAGCAGATTTCTAGTTAGCACAGAACACTTCGCATAAAAGCCGGAGGTCTGCCAAGGTTTTCACACTGTAGTTGAGATCAGAATTTGGTGGGACATTTTGTCACACACAATGAATAGAAGGAAATAAAAACACACAAGGTTTACTAGCAAAATTCTGGTGCGGACTCTGCTGTAACGGTGCTTACTGTTGCTAAATTCATGATTGTTTATACCCTGAGGTGGAAGCCCTTTAACAGGGGAGCCCAAACACTGTAGCAATAAATGCTACATAAGAAAATGTCACTTACCAGAAACGCCCCCGGACACGTACACTGCTACGGTGACTGCCATGGCAAATCCCACCGACACCGTCATGGGCCCTCCATGAGCTCCCCGGCTCAGCACAGCCTGGCCCACACATCCACAGCCGAGAGCCTGCGTTTGCAAAGAGGAGGGTAAAATCACAGGTGTGTCTGTCAAATGTTACTGGTTGTGACTTCTGCTGTCCTGGTATAGCTGCAAATGCTGTTGAATACTGAAACAGTGCTAGAATTTGTTGTGTATGCCATTGTTGTCTTTGCTGCAATGCACATTTGCTTTCCATTTTCCTTGTCTCTGTCACAAGGAAGAATGTCTGCTAATGAGGACCTCTCTCCACACAGAAAACAGTTCTCAGCACAATGATGGGATACAGATCAGAACTTGGAGCCGGAACAAGATCACACAGCCTCTACAACAAAACTCCGTGTCTGAAAGTGAAATTAATTCTGTGTGGTAAGTTGTCAGTTCCAGATTGATGCTATAAGCGATGAAAAATTTACTGTAAAAGTTATGAAAGATAGTTCAAAAAGCTTTTAATGTTCAGTGCTGGAACTCTGGGTAACTCTGGATTGAGACAGCTTTCTGGCATTTACAGTATGTGTTATTGTTATGCTGACTTTATATCACATACCGCTCTAGCAAAATATTTCACTGGCTCTGCAGCTTGAGCAATTAACTGAAGTGGAGATATCTATATAATTCACATTGAAGAATTCTAAATGGATTTAAACTAGTTTTGGATTTTTTTTTGGTTCCTCTCAGAGTAAAGTTCAGTAACACATTTAAATATTTGCTTAAGATGATGTTTATTCAGTTCTAAAGCCTCTGCTTACCTTCAAGCATATGTTTAGATCCTATTAAAGATGATAGGAAAGATATTCAAAGGAACAAAAACGTTTTAGTTTGAGATAGACTAGCTGATCCATTTCTGTGTCTTTGAAAATCTGCTTTTTAAATGTATGCCTACGTGCTCTTCTGAACAAGAAGCCAATACTCTATGGAAGCTCTGAAATAATTTCTATAGGCTGAAAACTTCTGCTTCTCTGCGGCTGTAAGTGATGTGAATCATACCATTTGTGGCACGTGACTAAATTTATCTTGAGCAACCTTAATTACTTATTTTCAGTTGCAAGGCTGTAGAGTTCAGAAACTTCAAAGTAGTGGGAAAATCTCTCTTGCCTTAGAGAGTGTACCAAAATGATTTGGTGATCGAGGTTTAACAAGCAAGTCCTGCTAGAATGGATGCAATTTAAACAGGCAAAATCATACTTTTGTTTCCATTATTTCCCCAAGGGTTTTAGCTAATACCAAAATGTGACAGAAAAGCTCTCAATAAAATTACACTCTTAACCAGCTTTTTAATGCAGACGGCATTTCTAAGTGCCCCGAGACTGTGTCATATACCCAGGTGCAGCTCTTGCCTTGGGGTCATAATCATGTAAGCAAACAAAACACTGACTGGTGCCAGAGTGTTGCAGCTCTGGTTACGTAAGGGTAGGGTGGTGTTAGATAGCTGCAGTTTATTGGACTGTATAATTAAAAGCTCCAGGACACAGTGCAAGCTGCAGTTAGCTGCTGTGCCACGGACGACACATGCGTTAGCCGTGCTGACACCTAGCAGTGCATGTGCTAAACACAAATGCAAGTACAGATAGCAAACCAAAGTAAGACAAAGTGGAGTTGTTCACAGCTGGAATTACATCGTTTTTTTAAACTTCATGTGAGACAACTCATAATACATTCATATGTGTTGAACATGAAGAATGGGTATGCTGGAATTGATAAGAATCTAGAGGAGGTGGGATTAGCGCACTCTAGTCATCACCTTCCAGATTGCTCAAAGGGAGTATTCCAGAAACAGCCCTAAGCAAGATTTTGTGAAAGATATGGCTCAGATGAGGAGCAAGCTCAGTAGGCTGCACTGGGCCCCTGCACACACTGCGGTGCAGGTTGAATTCAGGCAGTCAGCTCAATCTACAAGTATAATGTGCACTTGTGTTCTGAAATGGCACAGGCAAAGTTTTGCAGATTCAAAGAAAAGGCCATTCTTTTGAAAACAGTACTTCTGTCAGTAAGGATGATGAAAAAAGAGAACGGGGTAGAGAAGATGGTTATAGAAAAAGATAGGGGATAGCAACATCTGTGTATATCAACTACAAATTCACAAGACAAGGGAAGGAAATAACGGAGGGAGGCTGTGGCCTCCCTTCCTGTATTACCAGTACTGAGGAGAGTCATACAGAAACAGCTGTGTAGTCCTTTTGCATTGTAGCTCCTGCTCTGCAGGTCTTAGGGAAATACACAACTACAGATGCTCCATTTCTGTGCTGACCAGCCTCTCCTACAGAGAAGAAGCCATGAGAGCCAGCTGGAACACAGCTGCACTTGGTGGACCTGCTCATGTACAAGGACTGCAGGCACAGTCAGTGTGTGCCCATCCAGGCATGGGAGACTGGGAGCCTGTGCATCTGAGCTGTGTCACTGCAATACTTTCTCCATTTACTGACTTTGTAAGAAGGAGAGAAAAAAGTTGCCTCATACCTACTGTAGTTAGGTTGGTGCCACTGGAAATTATCACCTGATCATATAACTACACAAACAGCAATTTAATGCCTTGTAAGCCTTTGCTTGACTGAGTTAAGACCTAGGACCTTGCAGCCCTAAATAGATCATTGAGTGGTAATTAAATATTCTAAGATTTTAGTCCAAGCTCAACCATCAGTTGCACCTGCAAAACTCATTGATTGAAGCACGTGGAGTTAATGGGAGTTTAATTTACAGCAGAATATAGCCAGATCTCTTTATCTTATCTTGTCTAGCTTATGTTGCCAGGTTTTCCTCTTAGCAATTGTGTATAGCCTGATCTGCTTAAAATTACTGGAGTACTTTCAGCACTGACTTTTTTTTTGTTCATGAAGTCATTAGATTACTGTCCTAAAGAACATGCTTGGGTGTGGAATAGCTGTCTGAACCTTCTCTGCCAAAATAACTTGCTTCATGGCCCATTAGATCCTTCTCTTTGTCTTGGATGACAAGGCTTATGTTAGGAAAGGAAAACANTCTGCAGTGAGCAGTGAGTTCCACAGGTGTCCCTGCAGGCAGAGTGGCCTCAATGGCTGCACAGCTGATGGTGCTGTGCATGAGTACAGGAGCTCAATGTGTTATAAGGAATACAGTGAGCAGGTGCAAAAAAAAAAAAAAAAAAATAT
>VYZR01005052.1:68646-95254 GCA_013400675.1 Oxylabes madagascariensis
TTTCTAATATTAGAAAATCTTTCCACACAGAGATGTATTTTTACTGTCTATTACATAGGATCTTTATTCAGACAGGGCTCCTAAGCATTCTTTTACCAGGGACAGTAATGCTAAAAGCAACAAAACCAGAGACATGTTAGATGATCTAAAGTTCAGGGCATTAGCTCTGCAAGAATTCAGGTTACAGGAAAACCCTTTCAGGAAAGACCAGTCCTCATCCAATTTAATGTTTAATATTTGCTATATTTTGCTAAATTAGAGAGCACTTAAACTTTTAAAGGTGANCACACAGAGATGTATTTTTACTGTCTATTACATAGGATCTTTATTCAGACAGGGCTCCTAAGCATTCTTTTACCAGGGACAGTAATGCTAAAAGCAACAAAACCAGAGACATGTTAGATGATCTAAAGTTCAGGGCATTAGCTCTGCAAGAATTCAGGTTACAGGAAAACCCTTTCAGGAAAGACCAGTCCTCATCCAATTTAATGTTTAATATTTGCTATATTTTGCTAAATTAGAGAGCACTTAAACTTTTAAAGGTGAGATAAAAATACAGCTTACCAATCNGATCTAATTACTTGATTGGTAAGCTGTATTTTTATCTCACCTTTAAAAGCACACAGCTCTTATTTTATCATTAATGAAATGTTTTGGTGGGGTAGGGAGGATTTCTGTACATAATGATTTAATCAAGCTTAGAGCAATAAAAAGTCACTGTATCTGTTCTCCTGATAATCTTCTGGGAAACAACCAATATCCTCTTGGGTTCAGATGGATTTTAATTTTTTTTCAGACTTGCTATCTGAAAAAAACTCCAAATCCTTATCATTTAGGTTATTAAATACTATAGACATAAGCCTTAAAATTATTGCCATTTTGAAACCATTTTCTAGTGACAGAGAAAGCATTACTACTTGGGGACATGATTGTAAATTTAATAAAGCTTCAGATGATTTGTGTATATAAAGCTTTTAAAACATATGAATATCAGGTTCAAATTGCTTTGTGGGAAAAAATAGTGAAAATATTGAGGGAAAGGCTATGCTATGTTATATAAACTGGTGCTTTAAACTTTATTATTACTTTTGCATATGCAATAAGAGACAAATAAAAGTTTGAAATTGCCTAGAGAGAATGCAGAAGTCTGCATTTTCTCATATTTTATTATGATTAATATTGAACGCTTCATCCTGAAATGCTAAATGCTTTTCTTTCTGAATTATAGAGGGCAACTGGTTTGAGTCAGTTTCTTCAGTGAAGACTGTTTTTATTTTCTTACTAACTTTTAGAAATTCAAGGAAGGAAATGAAATGTGATATTCAGACACAAACTTTCAGGAGTGAAACATTGCCTGTTGTATCAGGGCTAGAAAGCAAAGGCCATGCAGAGGAACAGAATCTTACCTAGTATCCTTGAAGAGAAAAAGAACCCATTCAGGTGCTGCTTCCCTCCCACCTCACTCGTTCTTGAGCTATGATGCTTTGCTTCCTACCCCAACTGAAAAGCTTTAAATCTTTCTAAACTCCTAAAATGTGTTTAGTATCTGCACCAACTCTCAGGGAATTGTAGCATTGAGAAAGTGTGCAAGAGTGGGCATTGCAGACTCCAAGAAAGGGTTTCTGTCCTCTCCTTGGAGTATAAGGGTACACGTACCTTTTCTTTTACTCGTTCCTTTGGGTACAGAATCAAGGGGGCTGGATATTTGCTGTACCCTCACAGTTAGAGGTACATGGTTAGGAGTAATTAAAGCCTAAGCTGCCTGCTGTTGAAAAAAAAAAAAGAAAGCTGAATGGTTTTAATAGTAAAGAAACCCGTGAGGATTGGGTTAGAGGAACGTTTGCCTTTAAACCGGACCATGGATTGGAGAGCTCCCTGGAATTCACTTTCAACCAGAATGGTTCATTGAACTGTTGAGTTTGCAAAGATATAAACTCACTCCATGGCACAAACTACATTTATTGTCTTTTATTCTGTTCTCCAACTGTTTATGAAAATTTTAAAAAGTTATTACTTTTATTACCTTTCTTTTATTTGGTGAAACTTTTGAAAAAACACCTTGTAAAGTTGTGTCTGTAAAACATAAATTCAAGTTTTGCACTCACAGTTGAATGTTGGAACGATGCAAGTCTTCTCTGAGTCTCAGGCAGAGGTGCCTACACTTCAGTCCTACAGATGTGAACTTTCTGGGAAAAAGGGTATCCACAGAAAAAGGTTTTGGGAAATTAAGTTCAACTTACTGAAACCTCTTAGTTAAACAATGAGTGCTGAGTTACGTGCTGGGGCTGATGTTGCAGAAATGATAATTTTCTTCAAAGCTTTCATGTAATACAGCATATGAGTCACCTAAAAGTTTGAAATGTCATATACTGGGAAACCTGAGTTTGGATGGAAAACAAAATTCCCATTATTTTTCAAAATTACTTGCTGCCATAAATATTTTGGGGTAAAAGAACAATTAGCTAACCTTCCTTTCAAATTTTTCACACTGTGAAATATTCAGCTGAATTAAAGAATTACTTCTTAAACAGAAGGGCTGTCTAGAAAAAAAAACTGATTCTGATAATAAGATTATAAAAACAACACCAGTATGCAAGAACTCCTCCTTAACCTCAGTACAACTAAGGGTCTTTGTTACCACTTTGTCCTCTGTTTGCAATGCTGATTTAATACCATTTCGTAAAGAAGAAGAGTTTATATCTTCAGCAGAATCATTAGCAAAATTTAATGCCATCAAAATACCTGCAACTATATAACATTAGATTCATGAATGACATCTATTATTTATTAGTTGTACTATATTATTGCTCCTAGAGACCCAAATGTACGGATCCCTGACACAAGAACTGTTTTTCAATCTGCAAACACAGCTAAGGCTCATGGTATTTGTAGCATGATGTAATATTTTAAAAGCTAAGCGACAGATCAAAATACCAATTATAAATAAATTTTAATACCCTCTTATCTAGCTTTGACAAACTTAAGTTCACTAAGAGCTAATTATACAAAAATCTGTACTCCAGGAAAGTCATTGCTGATGGCAAACAAGGCAGCAGTTACAAGGTGCTGATGTTTAATTTTTTACCTTAGACAAAACTTACTGTAATTTCATCCTATATATAAAAAGAGTCCCTTTCAGAAAAATTTAGACCTTGGACTTTATCTTTTTTTAAATTTTTAAGTTGTGGTTGTGTGTTAAATGTTAAACATTTAAGGAGCAAAGGATCAAAAGCTGTTTGCTTTCATTGAATAAAATCATGTAATGAGAATTCTAATGCATGTTTAGAATAAGGGTTATATGTTACCCAACGATATTGTAATTAACATGCATTGGAATGTAGGGCCACAAAAAGTAGAACAACTGGAGAAGTTAAAATTTTAATCTTATGGACTGAGTAAATCCATGTAATGCCAGCTTAAAGATTTTTCTGATGAGACTGAACTCTGCAACAGAGCAGGAGTGATAACTTGCATAATGAAGTGGTCAGAATATGAAAACAAGACTAAAATATTTTGATGATAAATAGACTTCCTCATTAGCTGGACTGTTTCAGGGCTGTTGTGTATTCAGTTCATGCTTGTGCCCTGAATCCTCTAAGCACTCACAAACATTTGCTTCAATGGGAGTTGCAAGAGGCTCCCCACCTCCAGTTGGAGACCAGGCTTATAGGAATATATATATATGTATGTATTAGAAGCATATCTACTTCCATTTAGCCTATAAATACAAGTAGATATATATTAGATATATATCTACTTGTATTTATGGGCTAAATGGAAGCCTGTGTTTTGTCTCAGCAAGGAAGTGTATGCTGCTCTGGCCTCGGGAGATCCTGGCTCCTGTGCAGCTCCTTTCTGGGAAACTCTGTTCAGTAAGATGCTCTTGAGAGTGAAAATGAAATACAAACTGTGTTAGGTGAGCAGTAGCTGTTAAAGGAAGCCACATGGCCTATTTGGCATCTCTTTTTGGAACTGTTTCAATTCAGATATACTTAATGGCGTAAGTCAGAGTAAATCCCATTTTGGTTGAGAGCAATGCAGTCAAGTTCCAAAGAGGAAATATGGAGAGAAGCATGATTAAAAGCAGAGAGGCAGTTGGATAGTTCCAGCCAGACTCACTAAAAAGCCACATAAACCATCTATCTGATGCAGCATGGCTTCCTGACTCTTTTGTGCTGGCACACAGGTGTCCCCCAGATTAACTCACAGAAATCCCAAGAAGAAATGTACTGAACCAGGAAACATGATGGAGAAAAAGCTCCCTAGAGAGCCCTTCCTCTAGGGAGACCTTGGGGATAGTCCCAGCTGCAGAAGGCTGAGACTGTCTGAGGCTGGGAAATGTGTGTTGTGCACTGGCTCTCAGCCACCATGGGCAGGTGTTCTCCCACCTCAGGATGCTTCCAGGCTCCTGGAGTTTTGTGTTTCTTACCAAAATTGGGTGCTTTGCTAAGCAGAGAGCGTGGCTCACATGGGCTGTGCCTGTATTATCAAGTTGTATAAAGTAAGCACCCGAGAACTTGACTGTGGATCTCTCAGGAGGGATTACTTATGTGGAGCATCTCCAGTCTGATCCACTGGACTGACCATCCATTAATGGTCAGCACATTTCCTGTGATTCTGGAGCTCACCTTTTACTTTATTTTCACCTGGAAAGAATTTCGTCTACGTGCTCTGAGTCCATGCTGCAAGGCGCAAACTGCAGCATGTTCAGTACGGCTGACCAGGAGATATTATCCAAACTGTGTGCCCAGGGCCTTTCTCAAGGCTTGTTGTGTCAAATCTGTCCGACATTTCAGGCCACACCCTTCACACACTGAGGTGAAGGCTGGGTTTTTGCCTGATGAGTGATTTCACTTTTTAGATTTCCTGTTTGGAAAATAATGTTGCAAGGCTGAGAATTAGCAAAGATGGTAGTTCAGGCTCCTATTAGTATGCAGCCTTTGATGTTATTCTCCAGAAGAATTTGAAATAGGTGATTTGGAGGGACAGAATTTCACCAGGCTAACTCCCAGCAGTGGGTCCCAGATTTAGGTGTGGTCAGTTAGCATTGGCTTCCAGACAGAGCCTGTGGGTAATAGAAATGCTGTCTCAGCCTTGCTCCCTGACCCAGGTGCTCTCCACAGTCTCTAAACCCCATCACACCAACCAGAAATGGCTTTCAGCAAATACATGAATGAGCTGTGCTGTAGGCTGTGAACTCTCCTCTCAATTTGTAACAGCTTTACCACATAGTTCTTACACTATCCTATTGCTATGACTTCTTTTGCACACATGCTGTCTGTTTTTCAAGGATTTCTTCCTCTGACTTACCAGGGTACCCCTTTCAGTAGCTCAAATTTAAATTAGGGGCCTAATCTTTATCTGTACTTTAAGTGTTTACTAGCTGACAAAGCTTAAAAGTAACAGCAATAAATAGAATCACAGAACAAACTAGATTGGAAAAGACCTTTGAGACCATCAAGTCCAACCTATCACCTAACAACACCTCAACAACTAAACCATGGCACTGAGTGCCACATCCAATCTTTTTTTAAACACCTCCCGGGATGGTGACTCCACCACCTCCTTGGGCAGGTGATTCCAGTGCCCAATCACGCTTTCAGTGATGAATTTTTTTCCTGATGTGTGACCTAATTTTCCCCTGCGCAGCTTAAGATAACAGCAGAAAAGGCAGTTTCTTCACAATAAACACTTGCTACTGCTGCTAACTTGTGCAGTTTGAACACAAGTTGAGGTATCCAAGCACTGAGAAAGCTGCAGTTTAATCCAGGTGAGGCTTTTCCTGTTTTAAACTGGGCTGAAACTAGAAAGGTAAGAGAAATGAGAAACTCAGATTGTAAACAACAATTTTGTGGCTTCGTTTTCTACTACACTCATATAGTGAATATACTAGAAAATGGGATCTGGGTTTGCATTTCCTTTCTAGTCTTGTGCAGCAGGACATTAAATAATAGCATTTGCAGTCTAATCTGCACTTTAATATGTTTTCTTCTCTTGCTTAATTTTATTAATGGAAAGAGGAGGAGGATCTTGTGGTGTGAGGACAGAGTACTGGAAGTCAGGTGATGTGGGTTATATTCAGAGTTCTGCCACAGGCTTCCTGTGCAGGCTGCTGTAATCAGGTTTGCTAATATACAAAATGAAGATAATGACATTTCCCCTCTTTACCAGGGTGTTGTGACACTTAATTCATTAATGTTTGTAAAGTGCTCTGTGCTCCTTGCTTCTAAATGTGCTTCTTACTGTAATAATGTCTTATGGATGGTATTAAATTTGAGAATAATATTATTTTAGTGCCGGCACACTTCAGTTGGCTGAACTGTAGTAAAGACCGTAATTTCCAGTACTTTATGAGCTACTGGAATTTTTAGATGACTTACTTGAAATTTCGCTAATATAGTTACAGTTATAAAACATATGTCAGTACTGTGCCTGCTGGGTTTTTTTGTTGTTTGTTTTTTGTTTGTTTTTTTTTTTAGCCTTTTTCACTATGATGAAATATTTAGCAATAAGCAAGACTGCATTGTCCAGACTAAAAGGAGAAAGAAAGAGTTTGGCATAAATAGTCTAGCTGCTTGACTTCTAGCTCTGCTACACAGAGCTACACAGCCAGCTCTCTCCCCTGGTGAGTCACAGTCCCAGTGCAAAATGCACAGAAAAACTGAGCAAGAAATTAAGTTTAAAAAAAAAAATCTGGGGCTATAAAAATGGGAAATTTAGGTATTTATCTAAGTTGTAGCAGTACTATAGGACCAAGCAATATATGTATAACTTATGAAATACAGTTAAAAACAAAACAAAAAAATGTTAACTTACAAAATCTCCAGAGGTTTGGCAATGCTACGCCCAGTAAATTCACTACAAATCACAAAGCTAAATTCCTATATTGCACAGGAAAACAACTCAACTTAAATTTTCTAAACGTGCAATACAATATATTTGTTAATGGAAACAGAATTTGTGCACAAAATGAACTGAGTTTTTAAAAAACAGAAAAGTATTAACAACATTCATTGTGCATATCTGCATTGTTCAGAATGTGCTCCTTCACTGAATTCCGCTCCTAGATGAAATCTAACGCCAATCAGACAATTGTAAAATACATAAAACTATCTGGTTTTTATAGGCAGTGATAATTACATGGCGTGAAGAAAGGAATTAAAAACTTACCGTCACAGGAGAAATTCATTCAAGCTGTGCATGGTCAGGCTGTAACCTCACTGCTGGCACAGTACAAGAAAAATGTACATGTCCCCTTACAAGCACTGTCCAACATTAGATTAGTAGGAAGAAAGGAAAGCAGCTGACACTTACTATCAGTATAAAAGTTCCCAGGAACTCTGAGAGGGCTTCTTTAACCAGGCTGTTCTTCAAGGAAAATTTCTCCTTTAAGCTCCTTTTGCTTTTCCGGCTCATTTTGGCTTCCTCTATTGCTCTGGTGCCCTAGTTACAAATACACACAAAATTTGTTCTGTATTCGTCCCTGCTTCAGCTGAACTTTGACACTTATACTTAAACATTGAAATATGAGATTTCATCTTGTACAGCCAGTGAAATCATCTGACTGCAGGCATTGACAGAACCAACTCAACATGCCCTAACAATTCATCATGAGTTTGTCATTCTATGCCTTCCCTGAGTGCACTTCTATTTATACTGGTTAGATAATAGTGGTAAGTTCACAATCAGATTTCCTCTTTTTTCTTGCAGAATGGATTAATTATTACCTTGCCTATGTTACTTTTCTTTATATTGTTTTTTTATCCTGGAAAGAATGAATAAAATGTTGTTTCTATCATGCTGATCAAAAAGAAAGGCAAAAAGATAAACCACAAAGTAAGGAACCAAAACATAGTTGCAAATTTCTCTCTGACCTAGATTGGGATTTAAACCATGCTACTATTGGCTGTCAAAGAATTTTTCAAGGGGAGGTTGTAAAGAGAGTGAATGCTTGGGAGAATGCTGTGCTGTACCCTGCACACAAGAGCCCTTAACTTCTGAGACATTTCAGTGGCTAATGAGGAATCTTACCTTGGTGGTGTGTGTTGAATTTGCATATTCACTCACAATACTCTTTTTGGACTAAATGCTTTGCTCTTTAGTGAACTTCCCTGTTTACAAAAGAGCAATGAGGCAGAATAAAGTAGGAACATTTAATGAAATCTGCTTCGGTCCAGTGGCTCCCTAAAAGGCAGAACAGGGAAGTGAAGCACTGAGTGACTATATATTTCCTATACATTAATCTTAAAAGTGCATGGGTGCTATAATATGGAGCATTATAATGTTATTTTCCATTGTCTTAAGACGTGAGGTTGCCAAATAGCTCAAAGAACTGAACTGTGCCTCCTAGAGAAGAGTATTACACCTTTATTTCTTCATCATCTTGAACAGTTTTAATCAAATGTGATACAGATACAGACTTGACGCTGTCTGGTTGATTTACAACTGTTTTCTGCCATTTGACTTGACTCCAGAACCTCAGCCCAGTTCTGGTAGATTATTTTGGCATGTACTGTAGCTGCTCAGTGCAGCTAAGGTTTGTATCTGTCCTAAACAGGGCAGAGCCTTACTGGGTTAGGGAAATGAGCCACTTCTGTTATCCCATCAGTGTTCTTCCTAGCCTCCAGCTGGGCCCTGATGTGTGTTCCCTGCAGCAGTAGTCGCTTTACCACCCTTAAGCACTCAGTTCTTGCCCCCCCGCCCCAATTTTAATCCTTAACTGCTTTTCTGTGTCCTTTTACTCACCTTTCTCTACCTCTGCATCCAGACATCACCGTGCCCTTAGGTGGTTTGCGGAACGCCGGCGTGTGGAGCACCACGGAGCTGCCGGAGCAGCAGATGGCAGCATCTGTGCCGGTGCTGCCTGAGCCGGGGCACCTGTGCAGAGGCGGTGACACTGCTGCAGGACAGCGCCGGGTCCTGCTCTGCAGGTCCTGCCTGTGGCACAGACAGCTGCGCCCGCCTCTGGGGAGCCCCTGAAAATAGCCTGTGTATGGCAGCTTGGAAACCTTTACCCCACATCGCTGAGAAACAAATGTATTTCTCAGGACCTTAATTATCACAGCATGCCAGAGTATACGTTTGTTAAGTCTGTGGGAGGAGTCTTTCAGAATAAAGTATACATTAGAACTGAGGGAGAATGCTTGGGAGGACATTCATTACAGCAGGAATGAGATAAACCACTTCCTCTCTTTCAGGAAGATGTTAAATTAACCAACACGTTTATGAAAGCAATTTTTAGTTGTTTGTCAATAGCGATTCTTTCTCTTCTGCAAATGCAAGACTTGCCCACAAAGTAGTATGTAGATACCTCTTAGTTTGGTCTCATAGCAGACATGAAAACATTAATGCTGTTTTTCAACTAACAGTGGGGTAATAATATGTTAGAGACAAATTCATACTCATTTGTTCAGATCATGTTGTCTTCCTTATATGAATTTTCTGTCTTTGCAGGATGGAGAACTGGCACAAATACGTCTATTTCACACTTGCTTTTATCAGGTTTTCTTCAATCCTTTATAAAAATCATATGATTTAACTCCATTAATAGGAACTGTGTTGCTGAGTTAGGCCAAAGGTTCTCCTCAGCTCCATAATGAGATTCAAGCAGGTGCTCTAAGAAAGTATTGAAGAACAGAGTACACAGGGGATGACTGCTCCCTTGGTAAATCCTTCCAGATTTTGACATGGAACAATTCAAAGGTACTGCCACACTTTTCAAAGAGAAAAGGGGGCAGCTCAGAACATTTGAATTAAATTTCTCCTTTTCTTATATTTAGAAGATGAGTCTAAGATTTAGAAGACGAATCTAAGACATTTACCAAATCTAACAAATATGTTTGTAGCATTTGAGAAAGAAGTATAAACACCATGAAGGGTTTGACTTTAATTACTATCTCTTTGATTAATCCTCTGTTTTACTGCCTTTTAGTTGTATGCAATGGAACATCTGGTTGAAAAAGGGAAAGAAAATGCACTGCAATTACTGTTTTCTACTGCTCCCTCACCTGAGCCCTGCTCCCAGAGTCAGAATGTTAAGGATACTGGCAGTGCCACCCATAAATATTGAAACTGTGTCATCTGAGGGAAGAAAATGAAGACATCTTCCAAAAATGGAAGTTATATAAGTAAGTAAGGAGCATACATATTAAATGTAGAACCACAAGAAAGCTCACCAAAAAGATTTTAAGGTTTTGCCAAGAATGTGAAAGTAACAGTTTAAATGTTTTCAAATTCCATAACCAGAGGAGTCCTGTGAGACTGTAAGTGAAGCTATGGAGGATGGAAGCACAGAAGAAGCATTCAACGTGGCTGTGTCCACAGCTAAAAGAATTATTTGCCTTGCTAGATTTGGTGGGATGAGTATGAGTAACTGTTCTAAAATAAATTGTCATCAGGAAACACTTCAAGAGAAATTATAAATTAACCAGTAACTAATTGCTGGAGGTGTGCAGTATTTCCACCAAGGGATTAAAATGCTCAGCTTCTCAAGTGCTAGTGCCAGTAGGCTGTTTTTCTGTTGATCCTGATCCTAATGGCAGCAAAACAGAACATAGGAAATACACCAGTGATCTGCTGGTGCTTCAAGAGAGTCTTTCAAAGGTGGTCATAGGAACTATAAAACTGTCAGTGTGACTTCTGTGCTGGGAAAATTAGATGAACTGCTGTATAAAGTAAAATCAGTAAACACACAGATAAAGCTGATGCTCTGGAGAAGCATCAAATGGATTCTGTTAAGGGAGGTTATGCCTCACAAATCTACTGGCATCCTTTAAAGACATCAAAAAAGCACATTGATATTATTTTCATGCTTCAATGTGGGATCAGCGTAACCTTAGATTGCAAATCTAAGACTCTTGGGACCCTTAGCCCCAAGGCAGTCTGGACTGAACTATTTCTTCTCTTCACCTGGATTCAAGCAGAGCAGGAATTCACATGATGTATATAACCTAACCATTTTTATAGTAATCTTCACTCCTATAGAAATAGCAAAGTAGAAAATAATGCACATAGCTCCCACAGTTTAAATCCCATGGGTAACAATATATAGTGTACTGAATTTTTAATAGCACATTATTCAGAGTATCACATAAATTGTTATTACTGACGTAATAAAACCTAAACCAACACAGCTGGAGAGACCAAGGTTGTAAATACACCATATATTTTTTGCATTGTAATAATATGGGCCAAATTATTTTAAAGTCTGCTGATTTTAGTTGAATTAAACTAACTCTGAATACATACCTCTAATTCAGGTCCCTGGTCAAATGCCTTTGCCTAATTTATATCTCAATTTTTGTACGGAAACTGCTGCATGGTACATAAGGAGCATTCTCTGTTTTACGGATTGGCTCTCTTGCTGGGGAAGTGAAAGAAAAAATTCAGGTAAGGAAGATCTGAACACACTGTAATTCTGCATTCTAAGTGTTTTAGTACATAAACCCTCTATTTCTTTAGTTCTTGTATTTTCTGATCACCCCTCTGTCTCTGCTGTAGTCCCTGGTGAAAAAGTCCTCAAGGTGAGAAATACTTGCAACATGCAGCTCAGTTTAGCTAAGTCCACCCTGGAGGAGGGGTAGGGCACACAAGGGGGACCCCTTGAGAATTTGTTCTTTATTCTCTGTGATCTCAGTGTCCAGCTAAAACATTTCTGTCTATATCATGAATATGAGATCAAACCCTCACCACATAAGTGCACTTCAAGCTTTTTGCTCATAACTTTTGAGGCCTGACATATATATATGTATGTCTGCTGTCGCTGACACGGATTTCAGGGAGAACTAAGCTGGACTTTTAGGACCAGAGTTTTGCTTTGTTCTTACTGGCTGGGCACACCATTAGGCCTTAGTGCATAACTGATGTCACTACACACATGTATGTTATGTATAGATGTACAGTAAATTTCAAAGCTTGTTGGATGTGTAACACAGACGCTGCCTGAGCGTTTCTGTGCCAGTTTAATCTCTCAACAGCCGTGCTGGCACAGAGGGGCACAGATAACATTCCAGTGCAGAGGGCCCTGTGACAGGGCTGTCAGTGCTGGCACCACATGGAAGTGTCAGGGCAATGCTGGACAGATGCTTACGTGCACCGCTGTTATCAGCTGCACTGGGCTCTGCTGCCTGCTCTAGGAGGAGCTTATCTGGTAGCTTGTGGTATGGGCAAGTGTTACTTCTGAATGCATCCAGAAAAAGACTGTTTCAGTATAAGAAGAATTTTGCTTTTGAGGCATAGATCACTTTAGTACAGACAAATGCTTTGTTTTGGCCAATTCCCTGCTCTTTTTTCTGCATGTTCCCTTTTCTCAAATAGCTTTGTTATTAAAAACAAGACATCTTGCTAAATATGTTAATGCAGCATGAAGAAAACCTCAAAGTATATCCAGTGGACTTTGCAGGGATCTAAATCCTGTGTTTTCTTAACCTGAATGGGATACATTATCAAAACCTTTCATCATTCTACAGGGCATGGGTTCCCTATAGCAGCCCTGAGACTTATTAAGGCTACTTGTGGGGTTGTGAAGAGAAGGAGCTCTGAGCCTACCTAAATAATAAAAGGGATGTAACATGAAAGCCAAAGATAATGACAGATTTGACTCTACTGACACACAAAAGCAAAGTTGTGTGTTTGGCAAATAGATGGAGCTAACTAGGACAGTTGATTCGTGGTTCTAAAACCTAATTTCCACTGGGAAGGTGACAGTGTCTCCTGTATCTGACTTACCAATCCACCTACTTACACCTGTCTTGCACTCTACTTGGCCCTCCAAGGAAGCATCCAGCCACAATCTGACCCTCTGTTGGAGAAGAATATTCTGTGAGGGCTGCTGCTCCCAGTGCTTTGTCCCCTTTCTCCCTTAATGAGAGCATTTGTTTGTTTTGCCTCCATGTTCCACTCATCCCTCATCCTTTAGTAGGTGAGTTGTCAGTAGTCTGCCTGGTTTTCATTCTTTTAATTCCCTTTCATTCAGAATTATTCACATTTGATTGTTTAAATCCTCTATCTTTCTAGATAGAAATTTTGCTTCTGGATTCCTTTTCTGTGTTAAATATTTAGAACATAGATGATACATTTATCTCAGGCCCCTATATAAGAATATTAGATTGCCAGGCCCAATTCCTTTGAAACTCCACAATTAAGACCTTTTAATAATAAAAAAAAGGTGTTCTGAGGTTCATAGCTGACCCTTTATAGGGTGTACTTGGGAGCAGACTCAGCAGCAATTTTTTGTTACTTCTGCATGGTATTTATGTTCATTAAGGTAATGAAGCTATTAATTGAATATGTAAGTTCAGGTAATTAAATACAAGACTTATTTCTTTAGTTTAAAGGGTAATAATAAAAAATTTAAACTTGCAAACTAGATCACACATTTAGTGATGATGAATGTGAGCTGGAAAGTGCAATATTCCAATATGAATTAGTTAATTGCATCCATTCATTAGGTGATATGCATTAGCAGAAGGTCAATCCATTTGAGGCTCGATGTGTTTTACAAATAATAAATTTCAACAGGTAAATTGAAGAGAAATTCTAAACAGAAAGTTTTTTTATGTATTTAAATTCAGAATAAAATCCCTACACCCAAGAACACGTTCTCTATATGTTCACAGTTACCAGCACATGCTCTTTGCAGCACTGCCAAGGTCACTCTGGCCAGTGAGGGACAGGTGACATTTCAGCTGCTGGCTTAAACTAAAATGCTAATTTTTGAAACTGACCCAGTTATAAAGTGAGTCAAACACTGAGCTTTTCCAAACATCTTCTGCTTTATCACTCTCCCTGGATTATTTGAAGCTTGCTTAAATCCTTAAATTTGCATTTCAGTTTTGGACTAAATTTACCAAAAATTTACCAACTGTATCCGGATCCCTGTTTCTTGAACAAATTATTCTGCCCTTTAGGCCTCTTCCTTTTGCAAATTTTGTAAACTTACCAACTGTTAATTTGCCAGCGTTTAACAGTTCTGCTGGGTATAAAATGGCCAATGTCACAGGTAAGAAAGCTGACCTGTTTGACTCATTTTTAGTAAAAAAAATTAAATCAAATTTTCTTCATTGGGCATCTGTGAATATTCAGTAAAAAAATGGTTGTTCTTGATATCAGCATTTTTTCCTGATATTTCTTATTTCTACATTAAAGGTAATGTAGAAATAAGGAAAGTAAAAGTAGATTTTATTCTGTTTATTTATAACTGAAGATATATCCAGACTCAAACAATTATTAATAAGATTTATAGTATTAAAACAATTGATTCACTGAGATACATGAAAAAAATGTGAAATAATGTTTTAGAGGATCCTCACAGTATTGTGGGTGTTGCTTCACAGATCATATTGCTTAGGTGTCTAACAATACCTTTTTACTTTCTATGCATAATATAGCTTTGTCTGGAGCAAGGACTGCTCCCATCCTGCACACAGCTCAAGGGCCATAATTCTTAAAGAGATTTCAACCAGTGGGCCTTTTGCAATGGTCAGGCATAGAGACATTTAGAGAATTGATTCAATTAACCTAGAGGAAAAAAGTGCTATAATGTGTGATTTATGTTTGCAGATAAATTAAAATACAAGTATCTCCTGAAGAGCATTTGCTGCCCTCATGGTCGGTAATGAAAATAGCAGGCAATTAAAATAGAACACCTGAGGTTGAAGCTTTAATGTATATATCAGAAAATGAAGTTCAGATTTCCTAAGTGGAAGTCTCAGCTGAAAAATAACTTAGGGGAAGTTTTTATTCGATCTCTACTTTTCTTCCAAAAGTAATTTATAAAGCACACAAGAAATAGGAAGAGACATTTACTGAAGCAGGAGGCAGAGGGTACAGAGGAGTGGGATCTCTCAATCAATACTGAATTTGTATGAGGAACCAGGAATATCCTTGCTAAATGGTAGTGGAACAGCTGAGAGAAAAAGTTATATATAAAAGAACTTATGGGTCATATTGAAATAATTTTGGGGTAGATTTTGCAGTTGATCTTGAAAGGAATCATTGGAAGTGTCTGATAGAGTGATGTGACTCAGTTCCTTCCTGTGTGTGACAGTGCTTTCTGGAGCTCACTCAGAAGCATAAGAACTGTTCACGGATTAGAAGTAGCGAGAACTAAGAGCTCTTGCTTGGAGTGTTGTTGGAGTTGCTGCATCCATTGCCCATTTCAGGGGTGTATCCATATGTGCTTTAGCACAGCTAATCTGCCCAAAAGATTTTAAAAGAGATACAAAGAGTTTCACCTCATCCTCTAGTTTTGTGACTTCCTTTAGACAACAGGTACACAGTAGCATAGAGCAGAAAAATACCAGTACTCTGACTGAGAAACCCAGGAATGCCTTAATTACATCTGCATTGTCTTCAACATTGCAACTGTGTCTTTTGCACCCTGTCTGGCTACCACAGGTCCTGTTCCCATCAGATGGTGTTTGTATAAGCCAGGTCTATATCCTTATCTATAAATAATAGCAGCTGGGGATGGGTGAAGAAATTGAGGCTTCTAAATGTAACAAAGGTATATCTTCAAATTATGCATTCAGATTGCTCCAAATATAAAAACCAAAAACCCTCCAGGAATGAGTTTGATGTTGGCTGTATACTAGCCTAAATTCTAACACTGTAGCAAGAAACAGAGTGACTTGGTTGTTCTTCATTTTATTGCCAACCATTTCATCACAAAGTGTGAAGACTTTGTCATTGCAATCTGAAACAGAACATATTTGTTTTCTGATTTGCTGTCTAAGTAAAAGTTTAATTAAAACCCATTCATGTGGGAAAAAATAGCCAGTCTGACTTAATTGACAGTTGATTTAGTTTTGCACATTTACAAAAAAAACCCAAAACAAACAAAAAAACAACCAAAAAACAACAACAAAACACACACACAAAGAACCCCACCAAACCAGAAACTACAGCTTTCTGTTGTATGGAGGTGTTTAGGGACCACTGGACTGAGACATGAGTATTGTTTCTGTTTATTTTCTTTTTTGGATTCACTTTTTCTTTCACAAATTAATTATTTTCCTTCTGTATTTATTATTTTCACTGAGTTATTATCCTAATTTCCAAGGCAATCCCTTCCAGTAAAATATATATGAAATATTAAACATTTGCTTTCGTGATTTGAAGCCATGACTCGATTTGCTGTCATAAAGTAGCCAGTGTGGTGCTGAAGCCTGGAAGCAGCTCCCCAGGGTGGGTCCATCAGTGTCCGCAAAATCTCTGAGACTTCATTCCTCACTCTGCTTGGCAGAGCTGCTCTAGTCCTTGGTGAGAGCCCACCTTGGCCTGGGCACCAAGGGCTGAGGCACCGGTGTCTTCCAGGTGGTGGAAGAGGAACTCCACTCAGTCCCTCGCTGTCCAGAAGAGCAACAGGACACGTGTGCCACGTCTTCTGGGGAGCCCTCTGAGGATGGCTGCACACCAGGAGCTTCTAGAATGGTAAGTGAGTCCCATTCTCCATCTGGGAATGCCAACAAGCCCTTGGTCTAAAGGTCTCCGTGGGCTTTCACAAACTGAATTGCTTTTAGATGTAAGAGGAATGTGGTTTGTACAGCAAGAAGTTGTGAAGGTCACTTAAGCAGCTCCAGATTATGTGGGTTTGAGCTGCATCTCCACACACTGGAATCCCTTCTCACCAAAATCTCCTGAATTTTATTGATCTAATAATGAAACTGTCATACAGTTTCCTCATTCCTGAAACTTGTTTAAATGCATTCTTTTTTCGAAGGAGCACATCCCCACTCTGATTTATTTTAAAATGGCTTTTAGAAGGTGTCATCCTTGTGATGAAGTGTTAGGTCTATGTTGCCAGTGTGCCATTAAAAATTGAATTTCTGACGTTTAAATGTCTCACTCATCCCAAGTGTCACAGTTTGACAGCTCTGCATGTCACATTACAGCAGAATATTATGAATCCATTTCCTCTGTCAGGTCAAAAAAAAAAAAAAAGGAGAAAATGAGAGAATGCAAAATCTGCAGTCTTCTTCATTAGTGAGACGGAAATTTACAGAAATATGCATGTTAACCCTGAAATGACTTAATTGGCACTCTGTACCTTGTGCTGCCTTGTCTGTGCCCAAGCAATCTTTGTTCCATGCTCTTGTACAAACACTAAGAGAATGCTGGGACAATCTTTTCAATTGTCTGCGAACTTGTCAAACATGGAGTGAGGAATATAAAGGGCATCAACAAACAAATACTGTAACAAAATCAAAACATGGCCCGATCCCATTGTTTATTCTTGACTGTGTCAATGAAAAGGTCGTGTGGTGTATTTCTCGTTGCTTTGTTTTGCCAACTTTAGACAGCTGTAGCTTTGGTGTCCTTTCTTTGTTCATCTGTCTCTGGTACATGATAATTTCAAAACATGACTCTGATCGGGTTCAAAACATTGGGAGTGTTTGCATCAGTAAGCAGAACTTCACTGATTTTGCCTAAAGTAATGAAAACGGCCTGGGCTTTCTGTGTTTTCTGCCTAGAAGGTTTGACCAGGGAGAGTGCGGGGCTTGGACAATAAATTTCTGATGCCTGTCAGCTCGTGGGTCTGGCTCCATTTGGCCGCTGCCTGCCCAGTAACCTGCTGTACGGCATTGCCCAGCCTCTCCTCTCGCACGACGTGACCTCCCGCTAAGAGGGCCCCCAAAAATAACAGCTGGCATCAGGTGCCCGTCGCTGGAATAAATAATTCTGCCCTCTAAGCCTCCTCCTGGTGCAGAGCGCTGTGAGGACAGCGCGGCGGGGCCCGGGGCCGTGAGGCGCCGCTCCCCGCGCGGTGGCGGCCGGCAGGGGGCAGCAGGCGGCCGGCGATGGCGCTGTGGCGGGGCAGGTGGGGCCCGCTCGGCTCGGGGCCCGGCGGGGNGCCTCCCCGCCCGGGGCGCCGAGGGGGAGCACGGCGGTCCCGGTGACCCCGCGGCCGCTCCCCGGTGCCGCTCCTCGGGCGGCGGGCAGCGAGCGAGCCGCGCCCGGAGCTCCGCGCTCCCTCGGGGGCCGGGAATCCCCGGGACGGGCCGGGCGCGGGGCCAGGGGGGCCCGGGAGGCTGCGCCGCAGTGAGCGGGGCTGTGCCGCTCTCGCCCTAGGTAGGATGGACCTGCCCCCCTGCCTCTGCCCCCATGTCCAATAAGAAGAGACCCGGCTTGACACCTGCCTATATACAGAGGAGGAGAGCAACATCTTCAGCGCTGGGCTTTGGAGGGGGGGGACCAACCCAAAACACAACACAGCATCAGGGCAGAGCGGGGGGTTCCGTGGTGTTATAAAACCCCCCCCAAGACTATGACTTCCAGTAAAATTGAGATGCCAGGGGAGGTGAAGGCAGATCCTGCAGCTCTGATGGCATCTCTGCATCTGCTGCCTTCTCCCACTCTCAACCTTGAAATCAAATACACCAAGGTAAGTTGTGTTCGTTTGTTCTGGCAGAGAAATTCATGCTTGTCTCTCCAAAGGAGGGATTTTGCTTAAAATCAGTTTCATTCTGCCCTACCCAACCTGAGTGTAGAGATAAAAAAAAAAACAAAAAACAACCAAAAAACCAACTGCTAAAAGAGTGCCTTGAATCTGTAGTAAAAGAAAATGATTTTTAGCCCTGCAATCATCTGAAAAACCACAGGATAATAGAAAGCAAATTAGATCTGCTGGGACTGGCTTTTCCACTTTTCTTTAAATGTACTGTTTTCTACAGAGCTGCTGGGTTTTATTTTCAGTGCAAAATCAGTAGTTCTCGGGTATGTTTTGGTTGCTTTTGCTGTACTTCAGAGGACATTACTATACATACCTGTGTATCTCAATCAGAAAATAAAAACGTTTTCTTTCTTGAATTGCCCTGTGTGCCCAAGGGACTCTTTTACATTTCCTGGAGGACTCTTAATACTACCAGGTTGTTACAGCACTGGAACAGGTCTCGACGAACTTCCGTGATTCTTGAATACACCCTTGAACAATATTGCGAGAGAGCATGTTTTTCCTGCAGACCTTTAAGAGTGATTTTCATAAAGAGAGGGTTAGGAACAAACACACTGGGTCAATGTAGAAAAATCTGCTGGGTTTCTGTGGTGTCTTATGAGACTAAATTGGTTTTGTTGATTAAAAATGGGCTTTAAGAACAGTAATTTGTTTGTAAATGCATTTTACATTTTAAAATTCGTTTATATAATTTTAATCTTTGCATCTTCAGTATCTTTAAAGAATGTTTTCATTTCTGTTGGAGAGGTTTCAGATCTAGTGTATAAACAGATTACAATGTGTCAGACTTTGTTTCTAATTACCAAGTAACTTAATAGGAAAATAAGCACATCAGCACTGGAAAAAGGTGATAACATTTTTATCTACTGGAAATACAACTTCAGGAGCTTTAATGCTGATAGGAGACTGATTCTGGCTGATGTAGTGTAATTTTTTCCTCCATATCATCACTTTAAAAGCTTTTCCTCTTTTCTCTTTTTTTAGTGGGTGCCAAAACTAATTTGTCTTCTAATTTGTTACAGCAATTCCTTGTTCTAGAAGAATGTTTCAGAGGAAAGTCAACTATTTTAAATTTCATTACATTTTAATACAAACTGCAGTATGCAAATCTAGAAATGCATATGGTTTCTTGCTCATAATTTCTTCTTAAATAGTTAAATAAGTAAGGAATGCACTTATTGGATGCTGTGTTGTGCTACACCTCGGGAGCAATCATACTGTGCAAAGAGTATTTGGCATGAATTTTGTTCATTGCTGTTTTCAGTGTGAACTGTGCTTCAGAGGGTTTGGTGGGAAATACTTGAGAGTAGTATCACAGCCAGTTTGCATCATAAATGTACTTGCATTTCTCTGTTCTAAAACTGGAGAATTGTTTCTAAAAATCTTTGAAAAATACAGCAGTCACCAGCAATCATAGCTTTTTCTCTGTGAGAATGTACGGTGACCTTTAATAAATCAATACATAATGCCATCATCTCAGATCTACAATGTTACACATTTTGTACTAATGGAACAATTAAAAGAAAGTTATTTCATTTCAACATTAAGCCAAAAACAACGGCAACATGTTTCTTCTAAGCTTGGGTTTGAGATATCAGGTAACTCCTGGTTGCTTTTGAGAAAATTTTGGTTTAGGACAGGTATCAAATGTTTCACTTGGCATATCCTCTGTCTCTGTTTTTCTGTCTGTCTCGCTCTTTCCTCCTTTTTCTCTTTCTCTGCAGGAAATTCAAGTGATTTATAGATAATTGGAGTCTTCAGCTTGGCGTTTTGTCTTGGGCAGGACTTTTATCCAGGATCCACTTTCCCACCTATTACAAAGAAAAACAATCAAAAATGAAATAATGGATTGTAACTTGATTCTTTCTTTTGGGGGAGTGGTCATTTCATGTCCTAAATGACAAACAACTTCCATAAACAATAAATAACATTAGACTAAAGCACTTTGGCAGGGAAAAAAAGAAAACAACAACCCCAGACCTTGTAAAATCAGACATCTGTAAGCATTCCTAGCAGTCTCTCCCCTGCTTGTTAGCTGGGAATTTTAAACACACAACCAGGACACAGAATTCTTGAACTCTTTATTACAGGTGTCTTTGAATGTAAAAACATAACCACTTGAGAGGTAATTCTTTATGAAAAATAGAAGTATCCGTGAACATTTAAACTTAGTGAAAAAATTTAAAATATATTTTGCCAATTAAATTCTATTTGTTTAATTCTAAAGTTGGTAAATAGACAGGCTCTTTAGGGTATAGTATGTTAACATGTTAAAATTCCAGGATTCTCTAAGTGAGTTTTGTTAAAGATTTGTAATGTGTACTGGGAAAAAGAAAATTATTCATTAATCTTTTAATAACTGCATTACCCTTGGGGTTGCTATGAAAGCTCCTTCCAACTACATAGATGAAAAAAATATCACCTATGTAATTCTCATTTATTCGATTATTTAGCGGAATTATTGAAACTTGTGAAATATAACTCTGGGAAGTTTATCGAAATAAGCAGAAAACTGTGAAGTCCTTCCGATCCATACACCTGACAGCACCCAGAGACAATGTAGGTTTGAATAGGTCAGAAAAAATACGATTTAGTGATGAAAATTACCCGATGCTATGGTTTTATGTAAGATATACAGCAGTAGCTATTGGGACTTCCGTATTGGAAGTCAGCCTATGCTGCTTTAAAAAAAGCAGTCATTAGAAACATTTCTCCCAGGTTTTTAATACCTTGGCACGGTCTGTGAAAAATAAAGTGTTGTCGATGTGTGTAATAAGAACTGGTGAGCAGGATGCGAACCAGACATGCAGGTGAGTGTTCAAGCACACAGGGTTAAGTTCTGTGTGGCTGGCCAGTACTAGAACTGCTACATTCAGGATTAGCTCTCTTTTCACCGTGATGACTCCTTAACTCTTTTTAACATTAGCATTTGGGGAGGTATTGCATCTGCAGAATAGGGCAGCTTGGAGTATTGCATGGAATTAGGTTGTTCCACAGCCCTGTGGGCACAGCAAGCCCTCCTCAGGCTTGTCAGGAGCGTGCTGGCAGTGCTGTGCTCCATATGTAAGGGGGCACGTAGGTAGGAAGGGGATCCAGCCCTCCCCCTGGGAATAAGTCACGCTTCTACAAAAGTCAACTTTGTGTCAGAAACTCTCCCAGAACGGGCTGTTCCAGAAATATCAGATGTGTGAGAGAAGCAGTAGCATGATGTCTGCTAAGGACATGTCATTTACATGTTCAGTATAGGGAGCACAGCTCAGAGAACCTGCCAGCTTCTGAGGGTGGTCAGAGGGTTCACACTGTTACACTGATGCCTCTCTCTTTTAAGCTTTTAGGCAACTCCATTGTCCCTCCCGAGACTGTCTCCCAAGTGTCTGACAGTAGATATGGAATCAGCCCGCTGGCTTGAGCCCTTTGCAGCATTTCCCTCCTGCTGTCTCCGTTTGAGGAGCTAAAGGTGTTTCTGCAGGATGTGGCTGTCCTTCCTTTGTTATGGCATAATCACATCTGCTTTACAAAATATTTTCTTTGTGGTTTTAATAAGTCATGTTGACTCTTTTAAGGACAGCCTGGTATAGAATGATCACTGTGTCAGGTAGCTGAGTGAATAAACGTTCTCAGTTTGCATCATGTTGAGCACACTAATCCAGATGGATGTTTTAAGTTTTGTTTCTTGCTTGCCAACTGATTTAAGTCTGAGCAAGAGCTGAACAACTTTAGCAAAAGGAAAAGCTGAAGAATTGTGGTTTTGAAAGCTTTTTAAAAAGAGGTGCCCTAAAGGGATGAAGTTACGGTGCAGTGGCAGTGAGGAGGTACATGAAACATTTCTCTATTAACAGCCTATGATTTAGGTGACAACCATATCTTCTTTGTCCTGTGTGAGAGGGTTTGCCTCTACCCTTACACCACAGACTAAAATCTGTCCAGTTTCTACCCACAGGCCAGTTTCTACAGAAAGCTGTATACAGGAGTTTGTCTGAAGTGTAGACAAACTGCTTCTGGCTAGACAGAAGCTAACAAATACATCTCAGATTGTCATATGATAAGCATCTGGGTTTGAAGTATTTTATTGCTAGGTTTCAGTATATTCATTCCCATTGTGCTTCCTTGACATTACCCTTTCCATTAAAATTTCCAGCATGTATTTTCCAGATAAAATTCTAGACTGACATTATGATAGGAGGCAGGAAATCTATTTTATTTAGATTAATATGCAGAATCTTTGTTATTTTTTAATGGAAGACAAACTTTGGCAAAACTCAGGTAAGTGAAGAATATATGCACTTTCCCATCTGTCTTTCTCTATGTGAGCTGCTTTAGTGCCTTTTGAAGTCAGATCCACTGAGCGATGCCTGAAAAAAACAGCTTGGCTTTTGGGTCACCTAGGTGAGCACAGTTCTTTTACAAAAGATGGGGCACAGAAAATTAGAGATGTTTGCATGAAGAGCAGACAAATAGAACAGCTTCTTTATCCCTTTATGGAACACTTCAGCATCTGATGCTGACACTAGGGATGCCACTCTGTATCATCACATATGATGTTTCAGTGTATACACTGCATGCAGATTTATGTTGTTTAAATCTGCAGTTTGAATTCTCTTCCAGTGTATTCATACTTTGTGTTTAGTATTACAATCCATCAGCTCAGATAGTGATCAGAAAATATTTATGCACTCCCTTCCAATTAGTAGCCCAACTATGGGGTTATTCTTTCCTCCCAAACCTTTACGGTCTTCTGCACAAACCCAATTTACCCAAGTTTTGCGTGAGGGAACAAGAAACAAGCGTAGCCCTACATGTATCCAGTCCCTGCCTTTGCTTATTCCAGTACAGCCACAACAGCCATGAGCCTTAAAAACACAGAAAGCACGAGGCTGAACTGGCCCCAGCTAGAGAACTGCGGCAGACTGCTGTGTTACTGAGGGGTAACTATGGCAGCAGTGACCTCTTACTATGCTGAATCTGCAGGGAGAGGCTGGATCTTTAGGGAAAATGCACCCTGGTTTAATGCATCAAGCTGTACAATGATATACTGCTGGTTCTGTCCAGTTGGTAGGGTCGGATGATGCACAGAAAGACTTTCTCGTTGCTTTTCTCATTGCAAAAAATGTTTAACACTTCAAGTATTCAAATGCAAAAGATCCATGTATTTATTTGCATACCAAAAGCAGAAGGCCAGTAATAATCAGAGCACTTGCCTGAGTTGAAAGGCAGACAAATTCATACCCCTGCTCTAAAGCTAACAGTGTAGAAACTTGAATATGAATCCCTAATTTCTGATGGGGAATAGGTCCAAATTTTGCCAGCTTTGGCCGTCTTTGGGAAGAATTTCACGTTACCTGCCATTGGATAATTCACTTCTGAGTATTTACGAGGTCTCAGACATCAGCTTGATAGCCCAGTAGGCAGGACACTAATGAAGGAAAAGTGGAATTCAGGTCTTTGCAAGAATAATCACGATGTTGGACTGAATAAGGAATAACACACACGCTCTCACACTCTTACTCTTTCATTCTGACAAGAAAAAAATCCCTCATTAATTCTCTGTTTCATTTTGTCCTTCAGAGATGTTTGCCACAGAAGTTGGCCAGTTCTGGTGCATTTCCATATTACATTTCTTCTTGTAGATCTGCACTTGCTGATAACTCCCACTGTCCAAAAATTCTTGATGCAGCTTGTCCATCTCCCTGTCCCTGCAAAATTGTTCCTGGCAGATCTTAATGGGCTCTGCCAGTTTGAAGTTATTCACTGCCATAAACTGCCTGGGAGGAGCCCACCATGGAACCACCGGATCCAGTTGTCCTCTCTTCACAAGGCACATGAACAGTTTCCTTCAGTGAGCTGTTCATGGACATTGCAAATCAGTGGGCACAGATCAGCATCCAGAAGTTGTCTGAACCCTTCCTTCCAAGAGGCTTGGCTTTGTATTTCCTGCCTTTGGCAAATTTCATCTCCCTTGCGTTGCCCAAATGTCATTTAACTTCAGCCCCGGTAATATTTTCTACAATACTCTGATGAGCCTGAACATTTTTATCTACAAACTCTGTACCTTACTATTAATGATCTGCAAAGGCAGGTGAGCCAAGATATTGATTGCCAGTCACAGTAATGAAGGGGCACCTTGCTATTAACCTCTTTCCAGGGAGAATTATCCGTTTATTTCCAGTCTTTTTATCTTATCTCTTAACCACTTTTTAATCCATGGCAGGACTTTATCTTTCACCATATGGTTACTAACTTTCCTTAATAGCCTCTTGCTAAGGACTTTATCATCAAAAGCCTTTTTAAAGTCTAAATAAATTGTATCCACTGTTTCATCTCGGCTCCTCATTTGACTAACTATCTTCCAAGAAATCTCACACATTTACAGAGATAAATGACAAAAGATGAGTTCAGTGGTCCATATCATAAATTCTTTGTCAGATCTTGCATGAAGTCATATTTCTTCTTTTACAGTTTTGCAGCTATCTTTTGTGAGGCTGGACTGTAACATTTCTCTATTTATTTTTTGAGAATTCTTTCATTCTCCTCAGTTCTAAAAAAAACCCCACAGCTTTTTATCTGTTTGGGGTTTTTTTAGGAGTAGAACTTATTTTCTGAAACAAGTAACCAATATATCAAATCTAGTTCAGCTGAAAGAAATGACAGACAAAAAATGCAATTAAACAAAGACAAGATTATGAGGAAGGTATGTAAATGTAATATAAGCACAGATATGTAGAGGTTTAAAAATCTTCAGAAAGCTGCAGTTCTATGCAGTTCTCCAGTGAGGAATCCTCAGACAAGGGCTGGCATCCCTACTTAAAGCACAGTAAGTGCATGAATAGCTGGGTGGAGATTTACTACCACGTATTACGCAGAGAACGATGAAGTCTAAACACTGATTGCCATCCAAGGCTCAGTCATTCATTACTGTTGTGTTTAGCAAATGAATTCCTGTTCAAACTGCATATTCCTATCTGGTTTTCTCCAAAACACAAGTTCCCTATTTCAGAATTTGTCCAAAACCATCTTCCTATCCATCAGTCTTTTCTGTGAGTAGCGATCTACCTTTGTGACATGAATGCAGCACATCAATGCTAAGTCACACAGTGAACTGAGGTTTAGGAGCACTTTGTTACTAAAAGTGTGATATGTGACGCCACATCAAAGTGTTGCTGCAATAGCATTGCTGCAATAGTCTCCCAAATGACAAAAGGAAAAAAGAACCTCATCCCTGATTACTTGGAGTCTGTGTCTTTCATAGAGAGCCTAGTGAACTGTATTTTAATCGATGACTTGAAACATAATTCCAGCTTTGTTGGACTGAAGTGGGAAAATACTGCAGAGAACCATCCACATCACATTCTGTGACCCAAGTGAAAATGTTTAAGGTCAGCTCAATCTCAGTTGGCCTCAGCTGGACACTAAAACACGGGGACCACACTGACCACTAGAGTATATAGACCTTAATCTGTGAGGGATTCGTAGGTAATCAAGACTTTGAATTGAACTCAAAATCTAAGGGGATGCTGTGGGACAGCTGTGAGGGGCCTGCAGCAGGTGGTGTGGTTACAGAAAGGATATGTTTGCTAATTTCCATGTGGATTTATAGTATGCCCTAATTTAAAATAAGTGAGTTACAAAAAAAAATCCATTTGGAAAGTCACAAAAATCCCGGAAGTGTTGTGGGGTAAAACAGGCTGCAGCCCCTTTGCTGAACTTGGAAAGAGGATGCCAAGGGGACACTGTCCTCTTACTGTGCTCAGGTCCTGTGGCAATGATTACACTAAATCCCTTGGGTTTTACTTAGAAACTATCAGAAAGCGCCTTTCCAGTCAGAAATTCCAAACACATGTATTTACATAGTTAAGGTCTTATCTCTAAAGTGAGACTGATTTCTTTCCAAAGCAGAGCTATTTACCTTTTGGGGTAAATATAGGTATTTTTAGACTGTCTATAAAGGCTGATCTTATCCTCCTGTGAATAGATCAACATGCCTTAAATTTGGCCCCAAGTGACTAGAGCTGGTTAGAATGTCAGGTGTACATTTCATCTGAAATAGATCTCTCCAATTGGAAGATCCTTCCAGATCCGTGCTGTGGCATTGTTTTCTCATGCTTCAGTGGGAAAAACACCACTTAATGCATCATCATCCTCCTCCTCCTCTTTCAGTGG
>VYZR01005052.1:99070-115590 GCA_013400675.1 Oxylabes madagascariensis
TGTCAGAGCCAGGATCTCTTGCTAAACCAGCCAGACTACAAGAAGATCAAGGCTCTATTTTTGTACATGATATTCTGGGAAATGGCAATACAGATGAATTTTGGAGCCGGTGTTTACCTGTGGATGCATGTCTGCGTTTCTGTATGTTATTGCACATTTCTCTGTGTACTCACTATACATGCACGCATGGTATAGATGAAAAGACCCCTTTCTTTGTGCTCTTTGCTCTCTGTGTGTCACTTGATCAGGAGTTGTCTCTGTTGTTGTTCCTCCGAGTGTCGTCAGGGAGGCAGTGCCCTCCTTGCTGCAAGATCTGCATAATGAGTTCAGATGAAGCTGGAGTTGGTGATGTTGTTCCCCTCTGTACTTCTCTTTAGGAGAAGGAATATTCCATCACTGCAAAGTGGTGACAGTACTGGAACTCCAGTTCTGATATTGCTTCTATTCACGTCTCAAAGGTTTTGTTTTAGGAAGGCACTCCAGCATGGAGGGAGGAGGAAGGCCCTCCTCGTTAGATGCCAAGCAGGAGCCCAGGGCAGAACACACCCACTGACTGCTGCAGCACAGCTCTTCCTCCCAGCAGCCCAGACAATTGCTTTTAATGTCTGGAGTCTGCATGCAATGCAAATGTGTTCATGCTCTTGCNATGAATTTTAAAGGCAATGGGGAGAGGGGATCTCAGGACTGTATGTATGAGTATTAAAGTTTTTTAAGGAAGGCTCTTTATTGACAAGACTTACAGTGCACTTCGTTCATTTAAGGAAAGCTCGGTATAACCAGGTGCTGGTTTTGCCCTAGTCCACTTTTTTTAATACTGCATGTTTGGCAAAAGTTTCGGGTCATGTTTTTCATTTATAAACTTGAACTCATTAGTCTGTTTTTATTTAAAGTTAAATAGAAGAGCTCATTTTTCATGCAGGCCTTCATCTCTATACAGAATAGCTTGCTGGTCATATACAAAAATGTTAAATTCTGTCAAACATTGGCATTATATTGGTATATCCTCAGGTTGAGGATATCCTCAGTCTATTTGATTGAGACTGTAATTGGCTCTTGCAAGAACACTCCACGTCCAATTTTAGCCTTAGCACCAGAGTGTACTTTGAGGTGTAAATCTGTCAGGTATTCAAGCACAGCAGGTTACTTTGGCAGTTTAAACCCAGTTCTCCCCAATCAGCCTTATGAATAATAAAAAGCAGAATGGCCTATTCCAGTTTTTTACATGACTTAATCAACAGAAAGGACTGGAGGAGAAATCAGAACTGAACTCTGAGGAAAGGGAGTCTAACGATTTCTTCTCTCCAGAAGAATATTCTAAAGTAAATAAATTAGTATTTTCCAAGTCCTTTTATTGAAAAGAATTTCCAGCCTGAGAGATTTCATTGCAGCACTGAATGAGAGGTGTTGGGTTCCTTTGCATCTTCTTGAAGAGCAAAAAGAATTTATAAATCAGACTTCTGGGAATTGTTATCTCACAGCTTCTTCTAACAAACACAACAATTTGTTTTAAAGGCTTTCACCAAAGATGTCATAAGTGGTAATCCCTATGTTGTAAGTGGGTACTTAATGTGATTTAACTTAATGCTGATGATGCAAAGCTATTCTCCCCCAAAGCCCATTAAGAACATCCAATTTTCTGGTAGACTAACACTCCTGCTTACTATCGTAGAGATAAGTGACTGTTTAACCAGGACAATAAGGAATACTTTCAAACCAAGGCTGCAAAACTGAGTGGCCACAAAACTGTTCTTTGTGAAAGTTCAGACTTTGAATGTAAATGTCACGAGCTGAGTTTTTTTCTTTTTAGGCATAGTTTGAATTTCTGTATGTACAGACATACAGGCACTTTGCATCATCTTCATGGGTGTACTGGTGAATATCATTATTTATGATATCAGTAGGCATGGTCTAGTGAGAAAAAGGCCAGTGCAAGCTATTTGTGTAAATTAAGTAAAGAAACGGATAAATAATAAGTTTTATTTCACGTCTCTCCAAAGTGCAGATAATTCTAACAGTTTATCCAAGCTAATGCTTCTCACACCACATGCTTTTTGTGGATTCTGTACATGCAGAACAGCACAAAAGGAAATGTCTCTGGCATCATTAACAAAACATGCGTACAGTAATATTTGAAAAGCTTCAGGATGCAAAGTAGAAGTGAAGGCAAACTTTTCAGGAGCTTAAGACTGCTCACTTGGGTCTAATATAGACTTAGCACTTTGCAGGTCAGTGGCTCTGCTATTTGTCTCTGACCTAACAGATCTGGAGTTCTTCACATCAAAACCAAGTCTTGCTGAGCTGAGATCAAACGTGTTAAGGTAAGGATCTTGCCAGTGATTTATCGTGCCAGGGAGGGTGATCAGGCCATAAGGGGCCACTGCAAATGAAGCTGACATTCCAGCAATTTCTCATGTGTAGTTATAAGGTAATTTTCTCAGGCAGAGCTTTTAAGTCAAAATAAATTTGCTCATTGTATTTTTCTGTGTTGTCTATAATGTCTGAAATCCTAGGAGGAATATTTATTTATGCAGCACAGCTAATTTCTAAGTAAGAACTTGTTCCTGGTGATGAACATTTAAAATGGCAGTTACCTACAAGGGAGATTAAATTCTTCCAAATGGCAGAGCATGTTTCCCATGTACAGATAAATAACTCACACTGTTTTCTGTCACACATAAGGAGCACACAAGACTTACAATGCACAAACAATGCAAAACACAGGAGAACTACACAGAGTAATATGAGTCTTGTTTGTACAAACCCCTCCTCAATCCCACGATTTCAAATGAGTGCTTGTGAAAGGGTTTCTAGGATCAAGTTCTTAATAGCCACAACTTCATTAAAGCCCAGTGACAGCCCAATAATTGATTATGTAAACAAATACTCCTCCTCCCCACTCTCAATTTAGCGGATTTTTAAAAATCTTTCATTATTTCACTTTTTAAGGTGCAATAAGTGACACCAAGGATTATACCCCATAAAAACCACTGCCATCGTTACCCAACTCATCCAGTGATGGCTTGTCTTTGTAATTAGTGAAAATGGAAAGCACAGTTAATTTTTTTGTCATCCTGGTTTCACAAGCAATGTTTTCCGATGCAGTTAAAGAGAGCAAACGTTCTTCTCCAGCAATTAAAGAGTCCCGCTGATGAAAGGATAAGTAAAGCTTGGGAGCTTGGTTTCTTAGGAACACATGAAATACTACCTGAGCTATGTTATTGCTCCTGTATTGTTCTACTAACAGCAGACAAATTCTTCATTAACTGAAAAAAGTAAAAATTACTTTGAGGAAAGCCTTTATGTGCTGCAACGACGGTTTCTTCCCACAGGTTTAATAAGGCAGCCAAAAGGAGTAAAATGTTTGTGGTGGGTATAGTTCAACAGGCAATACAATCTGAAGTTCCTTCTCTTTAGATTAATTTTCTTGAACAACCAGGCGCAAAATAATCCCTTTAATGAGACTGAATTGAAATAACGGATGCTGTATCAGCATGTGGCACAGTGAGAAACTAAAATAGAAAAGGGTATCATCACAGTTTGGCAGCCTGGGTTTTGTGCAGGAAATACTTGGGGGGAGGAGGAAAGTAAGCACGCTACTGCATGTTGTTAAGACTTATTTAATCTTCTTAACTAATTACTCACACTTCCTAATTCAAAATCATACAAACAAAAATGTTTAGATAAGCCGGGAGTTTTTTCAAATGGGTACCCCCTACAGCTTAGAAAACAAACATGACAGGTTTCCCCTGTCTGATGTGCTGCCATTTGCAGAAGAACAGACCCAACTCCCAGAAAGACAGAAGACTAATTAAGACAGGAAGACAGGCAGGTCAAACATTTGGTGTGAGGGATGTGGGACATAGGGGAGAAAAAATCATGTTACATTCCACTTTCACAGCAGACTGACGGGAGGCTTCAAGCCCTTTCTCTGATTCCATTTGCTGCTCAGAGACCCTGGGTTCCTCCAGTTTCTCCTCCCATCACACCCCTTTCCCAGCATACCATTCCCTAAACCTCTTCTATCTGTGAGTTGGCTCAGTGGGGGACTTGCCCTATCTGCCTTTAAGCACCTGAACGACATCCAGGTGAGCAGAACAGGGCAGCAGCCCTGCAGACAGGTCCTGCTTTGCCCTCTTCTCCCACCTCTCTGGGCCTGAAAAGAGACTCAGCTCCTGCCACCATTAGGGCTGGATCTTGGGAATCCTCCTCCAGCTCATATCGCCCACACTGAAGCCTGACTTAATTTACACGGGCAGAAATGTCACTGAACCTTGATGTACTCACCTCTTTCAAACACTTGGCTTCTGATCCAAACTCCACTGGTATGAAGCACTGGCTTTAATTTTGGTAGAGTTGACTCAGGCCTTGCTACTTGGGATTTACACCCAGAGAAGGCAAACACCCTGTCCTGCTCATCAGACACCTACCCTCGGCACAGGACTGGGCTTGCACAAACAAAATTGTACCAGAGCTGGCTGCACTGCTGCACTGACAGCGAAACCAGAGCGGCCCCACTCACTTCTTGGGCACTTTATTTCCATTTCCACTTTTTTTGATCCTCCTGCTGTACTATGTTTGTAAAGGTTTGAAATTCTCCAGCCTTCTCAGTACACTCACAAGTTTGCACCCTAGATTTCTTGCATGCAATTTCAAGCTTGATTTTATGAAGGAAAGCCCCATTTATGTTACACCAAATGCAAAAGCCATGACATTATCTATCAGGCTCTGAGGTCCAAATGAGAGTTTAAAAAAGAACAAGCGTGCCACAGCACACAGAGCTTTAGAAGAGACTTTTTCCTTTTCAATTTTTTCTTTTTCCTTTCTTTTTTAATTTTCACAGTGTAGGGGGTGTGAGTAAGGAGAGAGGAGGACAACACAGCAGCCAAAGAGGAAAAAGAAAAATCAACATATTCTGGTTTTGTTTGGCCTTTCAGACCTCACAGGCTCTAGAGCATGTGTCAAGTTTCCAGTGAAACAGCTTTGTTTCCCAGTACAAACATCCCTCTGGAGGCTGTTGCCACTGATTCCTTTTCCTCAACTGGGGCCTGATTCAGCTCCCACTGAAACCAGCTGGATTTTTCCTTTTGTTTTACTCTGGACCTTTTGGACCTCTTGTAGCTGAAAACCAGCTATGCCCACGGGAGCTGGCTTGCCTGAATTAAATTTGGTGCAAAGTTTTTCTTGTACAGTTCACTGTTACTCTCATACAACTGCAGTTCCTCCCCAGCTGTAAGGCATCTCACTAAAGAACCCAAATCTGGGTGACTTCTAAGGATGATTCTGCTCTGGGGTAGTGAATGACATGAGAACCACTGGGGCTGGGCCAGCCAGGCTGCCTTGGCTCCTGCAGGGGAATCCCCTGAAAGCAGCACGGCCACTGGTGCTGCCCAGAGAGGCTTATTCATGGCTCAGAAAATGGATTCTGGGATTCTGCACTGACACTGCTTGGGGAACTTGGCCTTGAAGCCCATTACTCACCTTTCGTGAACTGCCAGCAAGAAGCTGTGACTCTCGCTAGTCACCTGAACAATCCTCTTAAAAATAAAATGAAATGGCACTGCTGATCCATCATCGGTCACTCAGCCAGCGGACAGCTGGCATTGGCTTTTGCTTTCCCAGTGCCTTCCTATAAACCTGGTTTTTGCTGATTCCATAGCCAGCTGTTGGTTTCCAGTCACTCCCAGGAGTGCCTCACAACAGACTCTAGAATGTGAGAGATTTGCTGTATCAAGACAGCCATAAAAGTGAAGGAAAACAAGGCCTGTGAAAATAAACAAGCTGCACCTCTGATTGGCAATCCCACCTAGTTCATTCCCTTACAATCGTACTAATCATTAGGACTCTTGAAATGTTTCCCAAGGAGAGGAAATGAAGTTGCTGAGATGGGAAAGGATATGAAATTTCCTGACCAGACTGAGGCACAGGTGCCCGGTATCTGGGATGTTATGCAGTATTTACCAAGGGAAATGCTGCTGCTGGATTTTTTGCATGCCTCCAAAATTGTTGTCCGTCCCCCCTCAAAAAAGAAGTGCCATTATGCACTTCCTAATGCCTCCAGCTCTGAGAAGATGCTGAGGGCCAAGCAGCTGTGATTCTCTTATAAAGTACTTTGGCATCTGATGCCCCCTCCCCCATCCCAGCAGATTTAGTGTCAAGAGCTCTCTAAGGAAAAAGCCACATATGAAAAAAAGATCTTTGATGGAATGAAACTATAACCAGCTACTAAATCAATTGAGTTAGGAAATTCCCATTCCTTCCTCCATTCGTCCAGAACCAAATCTCCTGTGGGAAGCCATTATTATTTGGATGTTAAAATCCTCTTCCTGTACCAAAAAACATTTCTGGAGCTGCAACAGCACAAAAACCTTGTTTATTAAATCCATGGGAAAATAATTCCACCTCCAAAGAGCTGAATGCTGGGCCACTGTCTGTCCACTGCCTGAAGTTCTTAGTTAAACAGCTGGGGAGCCTGAAGAAAATGTCTCATGACATCATCACTAAGCAATATTGAATTAAGAATGTAGATCATCATTTCACTCACACATCATTTGAGAACATTTTCAAGAAAGGAAATGAAAAGTTACATTGTTGCCACCTGTGTTGATTACTCCTATGAATTAAGAGAGCCCAAAGTCTTTTTTTTTCCCCTGTATGTTTTAAGGAAAGACAATACAAAAAAGAGAGGCAGCGAGCATGCAGGAATCCCCAGTGAATGTAAAAATCAGTTCCATTTGCCAAATCCAGGGCTAGCCCCTGGAACAACAGCAGAGGGAATCTGAAGTGCCATGAAACTAAAGTTCCTTCAACTAAGAGCTGCAAAGGAGGTATTAGTTCTGTGCTTCATTTTAATTAATTATATTTATACACACACTCATAAAGATTGTTTAGTACTTCCTTGCTGGTAATAGTGACGAAAACGCAAAATACATTTTCTCCCTGGTCTAAATTTTGGTATTGCTGTACTGCAGATCAGAATGTCCAGGCTGGGTTTGTTCACATCCCTTCCTCTTTGAATACTTATCACTCCAATTACCTGCATGGTTTAAAATGAACATTAAGTTGCTAATTATTACTAAGCCAGCTGGGATGGATGGCTACTGAAACAAGAGATTGTAGTTGTTTATTTGTAAAGCTGAATTTGCTTTGTGTTATGCTAAAAACATTTACTCTTGGCTTGATTTCAAAACTGATGAGCATCCAAAATGCCATTGAACTCAGTGTGTAATGCTTGTGAAATGCAGGTCTTGTGCAAAATGCAATGTATGATTTTCTTCCAAATACATGTCAGCAGTTTCAAAGTAACTTGGAATTTTTACATGGTAACTTTGGAGTTTACTTTTCCTTTGTATGCTTACTGGTATGATGAGGTATCTCAAGGCTCTGAAAAGTGACTTGACCTGTAGGATGGGTCAGATTGCTTTCTGGATCAGCCCTGTGGAACTCTGTCAACAGAGGCTATATATAATTAGCCACAGGCGGGATTTGAACCTAGTGAAGACATGGTGGGACCATTATCTTGCAAAGTTCTAGCAAAAGATCTGTGAGAACATGCGTGTATGAGCAAGAGGTTATTGTCAGTACCAGGAGGGATGTGACTGTTCTCCTTAGGGAAATCCATGCCCTCTCCATCTTTCACTTGGAAAGGAACAGAAATTGCCCAGAGACATGTGTGATGAGATATCATGAGAATGGTGACACTCCAAGGGGCATCATGTTCACAGGGGCAACTGGGAGCTTCCACCCAGGCCTGACACACTGCACTGTTTGGAACAGCCCCCCCCCATGCCCCTCAGCCTCACATAGCCCAGCACCTGCACCCCCAGCTCCCCTGCTCTGCTGGCCCCTTGGGCACCACTGGGGAAAAAACATCTTTGGTTTCCTCCTTTTCCCACTGCACACCCACCACAGCCAGGCCCCTCCCTTGCAGGAGGTCTTGGCTGCTTGGCCAGTCGGGTTTGCTCTGGGCTAAATGGCTGCACTGACAGGGACACCTCAG
Source organism: Oxylabes madagascariensis (assembly GCA_013400675.1). Taxonomy (NCBI): domain Eukaryota; kingdom Metazoa; phylum Chordata; class Aves; order Passeriformes; family Timaliidae; genus Oxylabes; species Oxylabes madagascariensis. The sequence continues at coordinate 107,067 of VYZR01005052.1, forward strand.
CACAGCAGCAGAGCTGGCCTTTACATCCATTACTGCCTCTACGGAGAGTAAATGGCAAACAAAATGTTTGTGTATTCCAAGATTTTTCAAGTGCTCCCTTCTTCCCTCTGCCTTTTGGCACAATGCTATTGGTAGCACCCAACAGGCCAGATCATTTAACTACCACAATACCACATAGCAAATGCATGACACACTATAGACTTTTTCTTCTCCCCACTGCATATCACAAAAGGTAACACTAGGACTCAAACAAAAACAAATTACCTCAGTAACTCCTGGAAAACTCAAGTGGTTAATCAGTTACCTTTTATTTACATATATATGCTTAATGCTGAATTAAGTTGTAAAAACCAAAGGCTGATTTATAGCCCCAGTCAGCCTTAATTAACATTGATTCCAGGGGAATAGTAAATGTGAATAGCCTTCACAATTGAGGTTGAACAATGAACTCACTGGGTGTTGTCCAATTTGTAGCATGATTTACATGGAAGCAAGCCCTTCTTTTTCTAGGGTTACCCCTTTTTTATCTGGTGTTTAGGATGGGTTATATATAATCCATAGATAGGAACATTTGCTGTCAAATATTCTCCCTGATTTAGAGTTAGCCTTTACCATGGTCACTATAAATAAGGGAGAAAAAAAACCCAATTTGAGGCTTTGCAGGGATTCCTTTTTCTTGCAATGTGTCATCGCTTCTCCATTTCATGGCATTTTTACGAAGTGGCCGTAATGAAAGTCAGATTAAATGTACAGGATATATACGTTTAATCAACAGCCATTGGAGTCAGTAGTGCTGGAAGAGTTATAAAAGCCCTTGTGAATGCAAATTTATTGCAAAAGAATCTGCGTCTCGGTGGTAGGAATATCTGCTGAATGGTACTACCTGACACAGAACACCTAAAACTTTCAAAAGTGAATTATTTAAGTGTAAGGCTTTGCTTGTAAAGCCGCCAGCTGCTGGATTTCAAGACTTGAAACTGTTCCAAAACATGGGACTAGGTACTTTATTTGTGCACTAGAGTAAATACTCTGATTTTACTGCCAATTTAAATGTGCTCAGTTTACAGTAATGAGCTTGTATAGGCAATACCTTGTTTATAGAAAGTGGAACAGGAAGAAACTAACATTAACCATTAACAGTAGCAATTTCTCTTGCTTTCAGCTCTAACTTTATGCCAAATAGATCCTTCCCATGTCCTATCTGAAATATTTACTATTACTGTTCTTTTTCTAAGTCAGTGGGATAAACGGAGCATTCAATAAAATCATACAGCTTTTCCTTCCAGTCAGCTTGAAATGCAGCACTCTTTTTTAACTCCAAGGCACTATTTCTCATTCCTACGGTGAAACGTATTTCAAGAACAAATACATGTCCTGTGTACTAGCAAACCTGATGATAGGTGTTAATCACAGAAGAATGGAGTTAACATTTTTTAATCTCTTTTAAAAAGAACAGACCACTTCTCTAAGGGAAGTGTACTGAATTGTGGCTGCCACGATTTCTCAGGTTCTTGTGCTCAACCAAACTGCTTTATTCTTTCAATGCAGCTCACACGAGAAGCCCATGTGTTTATGTACATCCTGTCACCTTAAACAAACATGCTTACATCTTCTCTGGCCATCTGCTCTTGAAGTTGGAAGCTTTTCTCCCTTCCCCTCCCTCCTCAGCACCCCCCGACACATTCACTGGGTGCAGAGTTAACTCTGAGAAAACTCAGTGGGAAGCATGAAGTAAATTCCTTCTTCCACACGGGTCACAGGTCTCAGTGCTTCTGTGCTTCACTTACAGTCTAAAAGTGACAATGATACACCAGAGGACTTTGGCTTATGGCACTGGTCACTGGAGATTGTACTGGTGATTCTTTCAGTATCTCATTCTGGGTGAGCTCCAGAATGTCCTAACAGGGACCAGTACTTTGGGTGCCCAGCAGTGTCATCCCTGAGCAGGAAGACACCCACACAGTCTGAGAAGCTCACAGTCCAAGGACACAGACAGGCTCAGGATAAATAGGGCATGCAAGGAAAGCAATGGTAGTGGTGTGGTAGGTCCTGAGTTCAGCAACCTCTGAACTAGACAGAGGCAGCAAGGGGCAGTAAAGAAAGGACAGACTCTGGAATGGATGGAAGGGCACACAGCAAAGAGGCTGAAGTTTGAGGCATAGGGAAGATGAGGAAACACAACAGAAACACATCCAATAATAGGAAAAGCGCATGGAATTGTTGGTTTCTGTGTACAGTTCTATCGCCAGGGTCTTTTCCAAGGTAGGCACAGGTTCCTCCCACATAAGGACACGAGTGAGCTGTGGAGCAGGAGCTGTGACACTGCAGTTACTGTAGCACTGAGCCTGAGCTAATAGGCCCTGCTGAGGGAGGAACACAGCTACAGGACTTCCATTTGGCTTGGAGAATAGGTTTGAGCAAGCCCATGTCTGGTAACTGAAAACTCCACAGATGTATTTTTGCCTTCATGTGTATAAAGATGGGCCAGTTTCTCTCACCTGTGTATCTTTGATTGGAACTGAGACTCCTCAAGCTTTCAAAGGGTCCCTGTTTTTATAAATACAGCCCTGTATGCAAAAAAACAACAAAACAGGTGGTGAACATTCCTTCTGTCTGCGTGTGAACTCCTGCTTTCAGTGGAGTCAGGGGTAAATTTCTTGTGTATTTCAACAAAGCCAGGACATTCTCTTACACATTTAAAGTTGTATTTAATGGAATCCAATAAAAGTACATTGATATCTGGACTCCAAGGAACCCAAATGTTGCCTGGACTTTTTGAACACTTTCATTCTTAAAAAGATTTAAAAGACAGAAAGAGTCTGAATACCTGGAAAACTTTTCTCTCAGTCATTTTCACGTAGCAACTTCTTTAATACTTGCTAATAAATAATTGCATCCTGTTCTTAATTCAGCAGAATTCAAATGACATGTATGCAGCTACCAGTAAAACTCTACTTTAAATAAACTTGTTTGTCATTACCTTTCTCAAGACAGCTGCTGTCAGCACCATTACCATTTAAATTTCTTTTACCCCGACAATTAAAATGATATCAACACTGAGAGAATGTAACAATTTCCATTGTCCCTAGCAGATAAGCAAGTTAATTTTGTGCTGCAAGCCGTCACTGTAGCCATAATTAACTGACTGTGTATTGAAGAACTGTGATGTTTGAGATTATTCAGCCTTGACTGGGATGTATCAGTGACTAAATGTTTACTTACTGAACTGAGTGATTACTCCAAATCCTTGTCTTGTCTCCAGCAGTTTCAAGGCTTTTTCTCTGATACAGGTATTTCTTTTTTTAGTTTATTTGTTACAGTTTTTGAACCAAATTTGAACATCAACCAATGTTTAGACTTTGATGTTGCTTCTATAATGACACTGCTATAGAATACAGAAAGACATCAGGGGCTGACCTCAGCCTGAACTCTTGAAAACTGTAATTTTCACATGCAAAAATAGGTTTCAGTTCTTTTGTATTACAATCTGCAGTTTTTCTCATGAGTTTGTAGTTATATACGTTACCATTTGTTCATGCAGGAGACCTGATGGCTTTCCTTCCTTTTCTAGATTTTCATCAATAATGAGTGGCAGAATTCTGAAAGTGGAAGAATATTCCCAGTATATAATCCAGCAACAGGAGAACAAATCTGTGACATTCAGGAAGCTGACAAGGTAAAGAATCCCATGAATGGGTATATGTTTAATGTATAAATTAAATGTATAACAGATAATAGAAGTATAAAAATAGATCAAAGCAACTAGTCCAGAATTGCACTGTGGGACAATTCTTTTATTAATTGTAGTTCCAAAACCCATCATGGGACTAAGGGTGTATAACAGCAAATTCCATAAGCCTGCTTACGTTACTTACCTGTGTCTTCAATTTTCTTCTTCCTTCTTCCCAGGTTGATACAGACAAGGCAGTGAGGGCAGCTCGGCTGGCTTTTTCCCTTGGTTCTGTTTGGAGGAGAATGGATGCCTCAGAAAGAGGCCATCTTTTGGATAAGTTAGCAGACTTGGTCGAAAGGGACAGGGCAATTCTCGCTGTAAGTGGCACATAAAAATTAGTAGTCAAATCAGTTTTCAGGTTTACATTCTGAGAGCCAATTCATTCGTGAATGGGTTGATATGAATTGTATGTGAAAAGCACATGCAGCTTCCTGGCTGAAATGGCTCTGTCCACTCACACTGTCTGTGATGCAAAACCCATAAAAGCCAACGAGCGGCTTCCCGTGGGCTCAGATCAGCTTTAAATTGGATGTCACACAAACACAGCGGTGTGCACACGTGTGTGTGCCTGCCATGCACGCCTGTGACTCCCCTGGAATAAGAAAGGGCAGGTTGGGATGATTTGTGCAGAAGGGACGGGAAGGGCAGGTGAGGTGCTCAGGGACACTCAGCTGCTGACAGAAATCCGGGTGCAGCTCCGTTTGGCTCTGGGATGAAGCCATCGGAACGGTGGCATTGTTAATGTTGTTTTCCGCATGTCAAGTGCTTTGAACTAAGCCCGTGAACATCTTAATTCCAGCTTTGTCAACACTTAAATCATCTTACCACCGGCGGTTACTGTAAAATCACCATGGGGAGAAGGAAGTGCACAGCAAATCAAGTTTACTCTGCCTGTCATTTAATTTTTATTTCTGGAGCCAAGTTCTTTACTGAGTTGCACTGCAGGCAGTGCCATTAATTGCTCTTGGGGATATAAGTCAGTGCAGAATTAGGCCTCCATTCTTCTCTATAGAAACTCATTTGATGGTTGGTGTGTTACACATGGGCGTCCTTTGCCCATTCTTAATGATTTCTATTAGACAGCTATTGAGAATAAGTTAAGCTACTCAACATCTTAGGATATTTTATTGGATTTTTTTTTGCTAAATGATCTTAGGAACCCCTAAGAGGATAGCTTATAAGATACTTTTAAAAATAGGAATATTAACTAAAAAATAAAGACATTAGCTTGTTAATTTATGAGCTTCCCTAGAGGAAAGTTTGTTTATTTGATGGCAATAAATAAACTGGCTGTACAGTATAGATATCTCAGACCTCAGCAGGAGTCTTGGCAACCATATAGAGAAATTTTTATATTCACATCAATTATATAAAGAGGGATGTGTCCATTCTTCTCTTTATGGATTCAGATCATTAATACAGGGTTACAAGGAGCCCCTTCTCAGCTGTTATCATTAACATAACAGAACCCAGTTTGACAGGCATTTTTATCTTGGCTCCTGATTAAAGCGATTCAGCATTTATAGATCTGGACCAAACACAGTGGCTATTAGGTTCAAAGTACACAAAGGCACATGTACATGCATGTGGATACACACATAAACCCACAAGACAGACGGACAGACAAACACACATAAACACACACACATGTTCTTAAAATCACAGCCATTACAGAATACTCCAGAAGAAAACAGTTTGGGTTTTTCAAGGAAAATACTTTTTGTTCACATTTGCAAAAAGAAGTAACAAAGTGGATCAGATAATAGTTCTGAACCTTCTGGATTAAAACTGCACCAAGGTGCAACTGATTGGTCTTCATTAAAATCTTTGTCATGGTTCAAGAGCTGTTAAGATGGTAAACACTCAGGTACAATAGTCCAAAAATGTTACTATACTTACATCTCTTAACTTTTTCTTGTCCTGCAGACTATGGAATCACTGAACAGTGGCAAACCGTTCTTGCAAGCTTTCTATGTAGATCTCCAGGGAGTCATAAAAACCCTGAGGTATTATGCTGGTTGGGCAGACAAAATCCATGGAATGACCATTCCTGTAGGTAAGGGGAACTAAAGCACAGCTATGCACCTAAACCTTCTCATGGCCAGACTAAAGCTTAGTAGCTCCCAGCTTCATGGAAGGCAGAGGAGAAGCCTGGGTTGCACCTACAGTGTGTAGTGTGTTGCTCAAGCAGATGTTGGAAAGTCAGCAAGGGCAGGACAAGATGTCCTGCTCTTGTTCTGCCCCACATTCAAGGAGGACTTGGTTTCTTTTGCCTGCATCCATCTGAGAAGGAGATAGGTCAATACCTACATTTAAATATTGATACATGTATAAAAATGGATGAGGTATAAACCTGAAAAATACCTGGAATGCATGAAAATAGTGTTGGGTGCCTGTTTAAGAAACAGTATCATCATATATAGATCTTGTTTGTATATGTCTTCTTACTGCTCATGCAAATAATTTTACCTTGGACCAACACTGGATCCAACTTAATCTATATTTTGAGAGCATTCTTCGTGTTACTGTTGAGAACTACATACATATGAGATATATTTCGTTATAGATGCTTCTTGAAATTATTCAGTGGGATGAGTTTTGTATTGTATGTATGAGATAAACCTTCATGCATGCTAGGAAATTATCATGTTCTTATTCTTTTGCTAAAGAGATTCGAAAAAATCCTTACCATTATTTTTGTTTAACAAGTCTCTTCCTCCTGCCCCTCCCTCCCAGCTGTTTAACAAATATGGGTTGCATTTTCTGATGCAAACATATTCATTTGCAGTCTGGACTAGATGTACCAAGTGCTATAATTACACAACATGGCAAAATAGCAGAAAATGATTTTATGTAGGTGCAGTCATTAAGATAAGTGTACTCATCTTTCACCTGCATAAAATAAATCTGTGGAAAAACATTAAGGAAAATGAACATTCATTACATGGATTCTTTTTGGCTTCATGGTGCACATGTTCATTGCACATGCATGTTTATTCCACTTTACCCAGTAAGGCCAGGAGGGCACACTCAGGGTAAATGCCCATTGCTGTTGCCCAGCTATTTCCCTGGTGTTTCACTGTGTGACAGATCTGCAGTGCACTCGCTCACCTCTCTACAGCAAAGCATCAAACTACACAGGTGAGGCAAGCAGATAAATTGAAAATGTGCCTCCAAAATTTTCAGAAGGGAAACATCATGTAACTCTTCTTGCAGTGTTACTCATCTTGGTGTTTCACCTTATTAAAATTGCAGCCTGCGCTGATCTTCACTATCTTATTTTCACCAAAGAAATGACAATAATAATATTTCAGGTGTAGACATTCCTGCAAGGACTCAAAGTTTTCCACAGTCATTTAGGTTGAGATTCGTAAATCCCAGTTTTGCTGCTTGCACTTCACATTTAATCATACGAAAGTGCAGACCACACAATAAATTCATGTATTCAGCAAATTTCCTGTTCCCTAATCTCTTTCTCCCTGGTCAGTGAACGCCTCCTTCTCACTCTTTAGCCCCACAGGTACACAGAAATTAGGTCAGCCACCAAAAGGCACTGCCAGATTAAGGAGAATAAATATTCTCTGCTTATTCTTGGTTTCAAGTACCTTATAGGATAAAACCTGATTTTTTTCAGTAAGATGGGCTATGCTGGGTGAAAGGAAGGCACATTTTCAGCCTGCCTTCCTCAGCGCAAACTTTGTGCTAACACAGTTTTCAGTAGTGTAGAATCATAAGTCCATTCACAGATCTTCAGGGGATCAATTAGTTCTTCTTCATTTAACACTCCTCTTTATTCCTCTACTTTCACACCATAAATTCGTCATTCTCATGAAGCTATTTTAGGGCAAAGCCAGCGTTAAACAGCAGTGCTCTTTACATTCACTTACCATCAGCTCACCAAAGATAAACAAGACAACAAAACCAAAAAAACCCCCACTATTAAATCTTGTCTTTCTATTCAGTGTGCTAATGAATCTGAAACCTCACAGTCTTCTGTTGTTGCTGTTTTTGTTGAAGTTTTATTTTCCTGTAAAATAAAAACAGGCAATTGATAGACAAGTAGAAGAAGAAGTGTGTTTTACAGTCACATTCCTTTTGGTCCCAGAGCTACAAAACCTTCAGACTGCCCTTTGCTTGCTCCCATGCGTAAAGCCTTGGTGATTTAAATTAAAACAGAATGAGGCTAGGCCAGAAACTGTTAAACTAATAAACTGAATGCAAGCAGAAATGTATCTTTAAAGCAATATATGCTATGATATAGTTTAAAGAACCAATTCAGCTCTCCTCACCCACTTGTTTGCCGTGTCCTGCTATATGAGGCATGGGACTGTATTATGGTTGTTATGCAAATAAAATATTCGTGCTGGAGACTCCTGATGGAAATCTGAGCAAACACATCTGTGAAAGATATTGCTGTCCCAAAGTGAGATCCCTGGATAAATGGGACTTGCTTTCTGATTAAAAAATGAAAGTCTTTGGGCCAGGTGCTAAGCAGCTGCAAATTGATCTTGCCCTATTAATATCAGTGAGGACTGAAGAATGTCAGTTTACTTCAGCCGAGTATATTAAAAAACCCCTTTTAACACAAAATTTTAGATTGGATGTGGGATCAGTGTCAGGTCCCTCTCAGGCAATGTTCCTCTGGCGGCCAGCTAGTAAAGGATAAGAGTAACAATCATCAGCCACAGCATCTTAGAACAGGGGTCATTAACAGGACTTAAAACTCTTAAACATTTAAAAAGTCTCCTGTATAATTTCTAGGCACAAGGGACCTTTCTGTGCTCACTGTTT
>VYZR01005054.1:13196-27476 GCA_013400675.1 Oxylabes madagascariensis
AAAAAAATTGAGATATATTACATGTCTCTGACTTGGGTTTTTTTCCAAACATTTAAATACCTGAGCCATTCCATATTTACTGCAGAAAGCTTGCAACTATGGCCAAAAATCCCTTCTACCTCCTAAGACAGTAACTATGATAACGCACTTGTTCAACATAAGCATAAGCAGTAGGGTGCGGCATTGTAATGTAGACTTGAGTGGGCAGAAGGATGACCTGTGCCATATCCCATGCATGAGATTGAAATGCTAACCACTTCTAACTTCAAAATTGCATCCAGTTACTAGATGGTATCATTTTATTACTAAGGTGGACGAATGTAATAATCATCTTGCAATTAGCATCCAACTTTATTAGCAACTTAGAATATATTGCTCACATAATTTTTTAATACATGATGCCAGTCTCCAATGAATTCTGTTTGTTCTGTGAGTCTCTGAATAGAGTAGGTTGTTTTCTCATGAACTTTCAAGGGTCCAGTTTCTCCTTCAGTGTTAGAGAGTAGTATTAACCGTAGGGATTCTAGCAGTTTCTCTAAATGTTCTGCAGCATCTAACTATCGTTGTTGTACACTAAAAGTGACACAGACTCTGAGAGCGGAAGGCTAGAAAAATGATTCTTTATTTTTGAGATGCGTGTCTTTTTTATACTATTTTACATAGACTAATTTGATTGTTGAAACAAATGCAAACTTCTTCAATCACATTGGTTAGAACAGAGGGACATTAAGGAAAGTCCCTCCTGTGAGAAAGAATAGATAACATAGGTACAGTTACAAAAATATTTCTCTTGTTTACAGAAAATCGCCTGGGAAAAGAATTTCAGAAACTAAAACATCTCAGGCATGAAATCAGGGCTACATCTAACTTAAACACAGTCTTCTCAGAAATTACTTGCTACAAAACACATTATGATCACACAAGTCTGAGACCCTTACAGGTACTGCATAAAACACAATGGAATGCACAGAAGTATGGACTAAAAAAGCACTATGATTTAGAAAAACAGTGTAAAATTATAAGTGTATTAGAAATTCTCCAAGATGAGAGAGTCATTATTTGCATTCTGAAAGATTGAACATTACTCCCAGGTAAATTTAAACTTTAGTAATTTCCCATTACCTAAAATTTTTTCTGATGGGAAAACACAGAAGGTTACTAATATGAAATGAACATATAGTACTGTTTTCTAATCAGTCACCCACAGAGTGAGACATGACCTTTATCAATTAGAATTCAAACAAACTGAAAAAGAGCTATTACTATAAAATTGTGTTCTCTTTTAACTAAGTCCAAAACAATTCTACTGACTGTAAAACATCTCTGCATTTTAAACAATGTATGTAGGTTTGAAATCCATTAAAGTACTTGCCACCTCACTCAATGTACTGATGAACAACCAGAGGAAAAATCAAAATCAGACAAAATAAGATTATTTATCTTAGGGTTATAGATGGCTGGTCTCTGTCTGTAGACACACAATCTGTACAGCTCCTTTTTCAAAGTAGTGAATTTATTTTTATAACAGGAAAAAAGTCTCTTATACCTGTTTTGAGAGTTCTTAGTCCCCGCTGGAAATACATCTGCACTTCACAGAAAGGCTTTCTTTGTTCTACATTTTTTTACTGTACCATATCTTGGAGTCTTATACTGCAGAGTGAATTTTGAACACTTACATCTGTCTCTGCATTTTTTAAAGGGAAATGTTCACTCAATAGCACAACACCAGAAGTACATAATTATAAAGGGTGAAAGAAGCTGCATTCAAATTACCCATGAGTTTAAATGCTTGGCTCTGTATAATTACTTTCAAATTATTTCTGTCAAACATACATTATAGTAGAGTTAGTCATTTATATTTTAAAAAGAAAATTAAGAAAATCAAGGAGGAACTTATTCAGAATTTTTTACAAGCACAGCTTTTTCTTTAACAAAAGGCATCAGGTTTTTAAACTACTTATTACTTAGCCAGCTAAATTCAATGGATAGTCAGGAAAACGGATTAACAGATTAGAGACTACAGCTCCAGCTTTCAGTATGGAAAATATAATGATCTAACATAGATACAGTATAAAATAGCGGCATGTTTCTATGTGAAACATTTGCATATTTTTAATCAATTTTTCCTTTTTCTGAATTGGTAGCTTTTACTGCTCTCTCATCCATCAGTAAGTGGGTTCACTTGGAATCATATTGTGATGTATACCATATTGTGTTTTGTGTATTTGATGTGTTCATGTTTAGGACAGGAGACAAGAGAAAATAAAATAAACCTTCTACCTCTTCAAGGAATTAGTATTTCTTATCACCAAGACCAGCCATTCTGTGAACTTCAAATCTATTTGAAAGGCAAGAGGCAACTGCACATTTGCAAAGATGCACAACAGGGGATCTGGAAGTGCCAAGCTGGATTCTCTTTTTCTGATACACCAACCTTAAAAAAAATTCTCTCTATATACAGAAATACAAATAAAACCATGTAGAACACACCACATGACTTCTTTCTACTTGTAAACCACATTTTATAGAAAAATTAAAACCTTCTGAGCTGTTGAAGTGTTAAAATGTTTATTGGTCCATTTTTCATATTGTTATTGTTAACATTCTTCTACAATCAAAGATTTCCTGAGACTTAAAACAGTCCTCAGTACTAAGTCAGTTGAATTTGTCAGATGCAACTGAAAATACTAATGTCAGAGCACTTCAGATAGAAGTGTTTGTCTCTAATACTACTTTAAACATGCACTTCATACTGTAAGGAAACACTTCAGGCTTTTTATTTATATAAAGCTTCCTTTTCCAAACATCTTAAAATACAGAGATCATCTCTAACATCATCTGCAGTGGGGTGGAAAGCAAAGGAAGGTGGCCTAACTTAAACCTTACCATTGATGAGAGACTCCATTGTATTTATTATATTGTGCTAAAACAGAACAGAAAAAAATCCTGTGTGGAGCACTTGTAGGTTTTGGATGCGTTTGAACAGTAAAGGTATTTCAGCTGTGTGCTGGCTGCACAGGAGGTCTGTGGCAGGTTTCTGGGGCAGGCCAGAGTATACAGCTACACTTCCTGTCACTGTTACCTTAGTCACTTGAAGTATCCTCATACAGACAGTAGGATGTTCACCTTACATGACATGCAATATTCCTTCTGTTCATAGTGAAATTCTTTGGCCAGGATGTTGAGATATTGTAAATCTGAGGTTGTTGATTGAACTGGAAATTGAGTTTGGAAGGTGAAATCTTGTTTAATGTCACTAAGGTCTGTTTTAAAGGTTAAATTATGCAAATGTAAAGTCTGCCAGTGCTTTCCCAGGCGAGTTCAGTGCATGTCTTCCTTACTTCATACAAGTGAACTCCATACAACAAAATTTACTAAGAAGAATCCAGAATTCTCTATAATGAAAGTGCATACTGCCAAATAAATATAAGACAATCACCATATTTGATGCTGACTGGCTAGACTAGAGTAGTTAAAGGGGCTTCTGTCTCGGTATCTGTAACCTCCTTTGCTGATGCCTTGAAGAGAATAGCTTTAATGTGTAGAATAGGATTGTCACAGGAGTGGCAGGGGAAAATGTCTTCAGCTGTGATGTGATCAGGAACTCAGCTGATGTAATCTTTAGTATTATCAAGAAAATATTTATGCACAGGAATTCTTTTCTCTTGGAAGAATCAGAAAAGAAGCAACTTTTTTAAAACTGGGTATATTGCAATTGTTGAATATTCCATGATGGAAAAAATTAACACAAAACCACGAGTGCCATGAAAATGTTGTCTAAAGTTATATAATTCTCCTTTAAAAATATGTGGGTTTATTCCACTAAGGACAGATTTTTTGGAGCTGATAAGAATGTTGTTTTGATCTGTTTTCCTGGAGAATTTTTCTGTAATTAATTAAAATGAAGAAATACATTCTAAACCACAGTGTCTTGAGGGACTCATGTGGGTGCTGGAATTCAGGAACTTGATACTCACTGAAGGAATAAAGCATATAGTACAGAAATTAATGTGGTTGATATGTAGTTCTTACATATAGAAACTTTTTGATTCTGAGTAGGCACCCATTTGATTTGAGTACATCACATTAAAATTTCTGAGAAGTAAAAGTGGTATGAATTCACGATGTAATAAAAATATCATAAAACATTTTCACAGTATAAGGAAACCATTTGATTTCTTGCTGCAAAATTCTTAAATACCAGTCAGCTTACACAAAACTGTTTAGAATGTGTTTTCAAGCTAAAGGTACTGTTTATTAATTGGCAAAAAATACTAAAATACATTTATCTCAATCCTTCAGAACGACATGTTTTAGGAATAATTTGGTTGTTAAGTTATAGTAACATATCCTTCCTGGGGAAAAGGGAAACCAGCAGGAGATTGGATTTAACTACAACAAAAATTAATTTTTCCAGCTTCAGTGGAACTTAGTTTTGAATGACGTGACTATTTAGTGCTAACTGGTTTAAGTATGAAAGTTATAATATAAATTCTGACATTTTTAAATGGAAAAGAGACAGCATAGTAATTAAGTCTCACAATAGTGGTGTGGTGAGGTGTGAAAAATAGGAGGCTTATTCAGCACCCAAGATAAATTATTGTAAATCTGTAGTAGGTATATGTCAAAAATTAATTCAAAGTGCACCGCAGAAGATTTTTTATTACTTCTAAAATGCATGACACTGCAAGTTTTACTGCTGACTACTGTGTTCAGGAATTATGCTGCAGAAAAGGGATACTAACTAAACTGTTTGCAACTGAAAGTTTTCAAACATGTATTATCCATATGAATACTGTAAACCCAGAGTGTTGAAGAAAGAAGAATTTGTTTCACTGTATCATTCCTTTCCTTTTGTTGTACCTCAATATTTAAATTCTCAATAGCTATTGAGTGAAAAAAAAAAGAGAATTAAAAAAAACCTCCCAAAACTTATACACTAACATTTTTATTAATATAAATAAATTTTATTAATATAGAAGTCTATAGAACATACATTTTGGGAAAATATAATCCTGCTATAAAGTGGGAATGTGCTTTCCTCTTCAAATATTTGCTGACATATAACTAATTCTCATTACTTTCAATTAACATTCAGAAATGGAGGAAGATCATTTGAATCTAGTAAAAATCTTGTGACATATATTAGCCAAAATAATAATCTAGGGGAGATCTCTGAATATTTAATCTCTAACACAAAGCTTTGTGTTTAATTCAGTAAATACATAATCTAAAACCATATTCCTTAAAGAACTATCAGAAGGGACTTGAATGTCATAGACATTCACATGGAACTTGAATGTTTGGGATATTCAAGTGTGGACACTTCATTGCAACTCATCAGATTGGGTGCAATCTACTAACTGGATTCACTGCTGCAATTCTAAACAGATTTATCACTGTAAATGAAAGACAAAAACACAACCCAAAAGTTTTAGCATAATGACCAGTAAATAACTGTCTTGGTGAACTGAAGGAATTATTTTCATAAATCACAGCATTACTTTACTTTGAAAGGATAATCTTCTTGCCAGAACTCATAACTGTGTAGTTACTGTCTTGTAAAATATTTCTTCTGTATCTATTTAGAAAATGATTTATGCTCGTATGCTTATATCCAGAGAGGAAATACATGTAGACTCAAGTGGATATGTATTTAACTCAATAAATTAATAAAAAATATCAACTTCTATTAAATTGGGAGTCTAAGTTTTGAAACAATGAGAAAATTATAGACACAACCATAGAAAAGACATTTCTGTTCTGCAGCCTACTAGAAATTCAAAATTGTGGTCTACTTTGTGACATGAACATAGTCACAAAGCATGAGAAATAAATTTTCTCTCAATTTAATCTACTTCTTAATAATCAGTTTTCTTTCTGTATAGTTTAACTGTGTGAGAATCTGAGGAAGCAAGAACAAAGTCTGAATGATCAAGTAGAGGAAAAAAAGAGGTTTTTTTAAGATTTCCAACCATTAAATTTCATAATTAGTGCTGATTTTTGTTTGCTAGTATTCTTTAAAACAGTAAACTATAAAGGAATTAAGAAAATGGGAAAAAATAAACTGTAAAACCAAGAAATTGAAAAGTTTTATGAAAAAAATCCTTTTTAAAAAGAACGTTCTATTTCTTATTCTCTAGTGAAAAGATAAAATTGGTCTACCAAGTCAGTATAACACTCTTGTGATCATTGTATAAAACCTTCTAGATTGGAGAAAATTATCTATGGAAGCTGGCCTGGGAATACATTTTGAAAGCAAATGTTAACATGCATCTGTATCAGTACCACATGTGAGAAACTTTTATGCTTCTTTCCTTGTTTAACCATTAGAAAAAAAACGCACGCAAAAATTAGGTCTAACACCTCAGCTTAGCATTAGAAAAATGTTTTTAAGTATCCTCATATATAGGATAGATTTTACTGAATCAGAGGCTGTGATGACTTTTCCTGTAGATTATGGAAGGAAAACAAAACTCACGTGGCTGAGGTTAGGACATATCAACTATTAGAAAAGAAAGATTTTGTTTATTAAGGAAGACAACGTGACTCTATAATTATGATCTAATATAATCATGATAATATGATTAAAATATGATTATATTATCATATATAAGTTCACCTATTTCAATTCTCGGCTAATGCATCATTTTGTGATGGTTTGAGTGCTCACTAGAATTATTTATTCTTTTTCTTCTGTGAAATAGAATTAGGAGAAAAAGCAAAGCAGGCTCAAAACTTAAAAGGGTATAAAGACAAGTTTATTAACAAAAATACAAGAGAGAATAATTTTAATAAGAATCAGAATAAAATCTTCAAAACACTTCCCATCTCCCACAACTTTCTTTTTCCTTTTCAGGTACAACTTATAGAGACAAAACTTAGAACTCTAGGTCAGTTTACCACGTAAAAGAATAGTCTTTTCATCAGTTCATTTAAAGAGAGAAGTCTCTTTTGGTCTGCTATGGAAACTTCTCACAAGACAGAGTTTTCTTGTGGCTTTTTTTGATTCTCACCAAAGCAGCTGCTCGTGAATCTGCATTTGTGAAGTCCCTCCCATATCATGCAGCCTTCCCACAGCTGCATTATGGGCCATGTAAACTCATGGGATACCATTTTAAAGATGAGTGGTTCAAAAGCAAATGTTCTCTTCATCTGTTTTAAAAATCATCCTCATCTTTAGGAACAGAGATCTTCCTCTTCTTTTCCTGGGAGCAGATCTTCATCTTATCTCTCTCTCTGTTCAAACTTCTCATAAAATCACAGATACTTCAGTATTTACTTAGTCCACTACAAATTCCTTTGCCTATACCTGCAATCTGAATACTCTCATCTCCCCCGTGCATATTTTCCATGACTTACAGGGATATCCTAGTATATTACAGTCCATTACCATGGCTTTACCAAAGAATTTCAGCCTAAGACTAGGCGTCTTCTCGTTCCCTTTCCACATAAGACTGAGCTCTTCCTTCACTGACTTTGATATCCTCATGTTGTTTCTCTACATGTCTGCAATCTGTCCCTTTCTCTCACTCAGAGAGTGTGTTTTGCAAGTTTCATTTGTGCAAGGAAAGAGTTAAAATTTCTCCCAAGTCTGCAGAGTATCATGGTGGTCTTTCCTGGGCAGCGGCCAAAGACGGGGCTGGGCCAGGATCTCAAGGGTTCTAGATGAATTCAGTTTTCAGCTGCAGGGCCACTCTTCACAGCTACGGAGCTGCCCTTAGCCACACTTTTTCTCCCTTGGCACGGGGTGTTGGTAGCGTTGGCTGGAGTGCGCTGCCCAGCCAGGTCTTGCGGGCCACCATGGAGAGAGGAAGGGGCCTGGCTCCTTGGCAGGGGCTGCCCAGCCCAGCTGGGCCTCCTGTGGCCGTGGCTTTAGCGGCAGCATGTCAGCAGCCACTCGGGCCCCATGCGGCCGGGACGGGGAGTTCTCCCCTCCCCTCCCCCTGCCCAGTAGCCACCTGGCCATCTCTGGCCCGGATAGGGACCCAGCGGGCTTCCCGGGAAGAGGGCTGGCCCCTCAGCAGGGGCCACTCGGCACCCATGGCAAGGAGGGAGCTGGGGCCAGTTTACCTCTTTCCAGGCCAGAAGAAAAGAGAGCTTTTCCCAGGATTTTTCTGATTTTAACCTGTGTGGCTACAGAGGCGTATCCAGCTCTCTAATAGGTTAATCAGGTTGTCAATATTTAAAGCTAGTCACTGGTTAGTTTAATCACAGCTTTTCTTAGAAAAAATCACTTCCGTGCAAAACCAGCACATTGATAGATTTTATTGAATCAGAAACTGTGATGATTTTTCCTGTAGATTATGGAAGAAAACCAGAGTAATTTGGCTGAGGTTAGGACAAATAAACTATTAGAAAGAAAAAATTTTGTTTCTTAAGGAAGACAGCATGACTCAATAATTATGATATTATCATAATATGGTAAGTGATGATAATATGACAGAATGGAATTAAATAATTTATTATAAGTCCTAGTTATCTTATATGCTAGCAACATATGGAAATGATTCCAAATGACTGCAAACTAGAGTGGACAATGACATAAAAGGCAGACACAGAGGGGGTTGTGCATATTAAATAATGCTGGATTTTTGTTGTTATAAAACTGTGATGTCTTGCAGTTATGTCTGAGGCTGTTCGCTGAAACAGAACTACAGGACCTCTCTTATTTGGTCCTATCTTATTAAAACTTGTCTGACCACTGTTATCAGTTCCACAGACAAATTACCTGTTCATCTACTGTGGATAGATCTTGAATCCTTTTATTATATTAACAAATACAGTGGTGATAGCCTTAATGTCTATTTATAAAACCTTTGACCTGAATGTAGAACAAACCCATAGTACGCTACATTTTCCTAAGGTTTAAAAGTGAAGGAGGGTTTACTGCCATTTGCAATACCCATTGGGACATTAACCCCCTTCCATCCCTGCCTCTCCTCACTGTGGAGAGCCATCAGCCTCATCCCCTGAGTAAGAAACAGCAGGCACTCTTACTGAGTACAAGACAGTGCAGTTGTCTGAGGCATAACACTAATTTGATCAGACAATCATGAATGGAAGCTGTGAGCCATGTGAACTTTCTGTATTGTAAATGCAGTTTTACATATTGTTCAGTGTACATGAAGACTTATCTTCATACTTTCCTTATTCTACGCCTTTCCTTTTGAAAAAGGAAAGGAAAAGAATGGAATAATTTTATAAACTTTTCACTAGTAAAATGAAATAATTCGATTTTCTGAGATCTCTCACTGAAAGCCTGTGACATAGTTTCTGTGGGATCAAAGTGTCAGGAGTTAAATCCTTTCTTCTGAAACCATACAAGATCTTTTTTTCTAATACTATGAATGCTAATAGGATCCAAAATACTGTTGATATAAGCTCTCATGAAAGGAATCTCTTTTCAGAAGCAGAAAAGGTTACCAGAGGTAAGGGATATTTTGGAAGTGAACAAAATGTTCTTTTTATGGCTCTTCTGTCATTGTTAATGTTTTTCCAGTCTTCTAGAAATAATGAATAGCTACCATAAAGGATGAGGGAAATGAAAAATTCTTTAGAGATATGTCAGAGTCATTTATACAAGAATCAGGCTGATGATTTTGATGGAGGTAACAACTGATTAAAAGCTTTTGTCACAGTTTAAAAAGATCTCTGTGTGTGATCCTGTTGAGTTTTATTAGAAGAACCTCAGCAAGTATCAGTGTGACAAAATGAAGAGTAATAAGTGGTCTGTTCTGTGGAAAAGTTTCTTACTGAAATAAATATCACTATTCAGAAATACAAAGATCATGTACCCATATTTGAATTAATATAAAATTAACTTTTCCCTTTTTTTTTCTTTTTCCCTAGCAACTTAGATAATAACAAAATATTTCCTTTTAATTTTTGGTTATTTTGTTTCAAGAAACAAACTGGATAGGGAGAAAAGCGTATGCAGATCAGGTGAAGATGAAACAGAATATTTGTAGTCTTTTGTAAAACTTTCCCCAGCTGAGGAATTATCTGAACATGTGGTAGCTTTGTTTATTTTCTCTTTCCAGACAAATTTATTTTTATAAATATAAAGGAAAGAAATGGGTAACAGGTATAGCTGGGAACCTTGAAGTACAGAATTTTTTATATGAAACAGTTTTTCCCATTTCATATTCAGAAAAGTTCAGGATATGATAGTGATAAGCCTATACTTGCAGAATATAAGTAGTGTTCAACACTGACTATACCTAACAACAGGATCATTGAAGGCATGTTTAATAAAGCTTTTTCTTCCTGCAGCTATCGAGTTAAATTGTAAAAGTTTGAAAAGGTTGGGCTTAAAATCAATTGTTCACAATTTTTCATGGTGTAATATTTTCTGAAAAACTGGTTTGCATCAATAGAAATTTGAAGAATATTTACAATAATAATAACAAGAATAATTACAATAATACATCACATTTTAATATCAATGGAGTTTTAGAATCCAGTTGTTTTTGCCAGCATTACAATATCTTCCTGTTTTATTTACAGTTAGATCTGAGATTTCAGTGATGACCTTCCCTTTGATGCTGCTTCTGGTAAAACAATACCGTAAAATATAATAATCCAAAATGCACTAATGCCACTATGTGATGTAGGCAGACTTTGAATGAAATTCTCACTATACTTGATGAAGTGAATTGAAATATGTGATGTAAAACACAGCATCTTTTAAAAGTACTGAATGTTTTGCTTTTTCCTGTGGACTGTATTTATGGTTAGGTTTTGATTACTTCATATATTTAGTTCAAGTGAGCCAAGTCCCCACAAGCTCAGATGAAGACAGTTACTCTTTAAGGAAATTTATGGTAAGGACAAAATGAAAAAGAATCCTCTCAAAGTCCAGCTTGGTGCCATAAAAACATGATCATCCTTACTCTATTGCCAGGCACTGACACTTTGAAGCAATCCCCTTCGGGCTTTAGATTTTAAATTAAGTTTGTCAAATACCTTCTCATAATTCTAAATTTCTGAAGACTCAGTTTACAGTGAGCTAGAAAGATGGGAGCACTTAGGGGACATATATTTCATTTAATATGCACCAACTCTTAAGTCATCTTTTTAGTCATCCCCAGAACATTCAAATATTTTTTATACCAGCGTCCCTTAATTTAATTTTAATGTTAAACTTCATTCTTTTCTGTTGATTAACATGGGAAGGGAATGAAATGGATTGCATTGCAACAACAAAGGTTATTGAGAAGGTAAACACCATCCATTAAGAGGAGACTTCAGCTCATACTGATGTGTCAAACCCATGGAACTGCTCTTTGCAACATCTACTGCTCTCTGGGAGAACCTCATGTAATATAAATAGCATCACCCTACATGATGTCAGTGAGGAGACGTATAAGCTGAGAGGGAGCGTGGCCAGGACAGCTGACCCAAACTACCCGAAGTAATATTCCATATCATAATATGGCATGCTCAGTGTATGAACTGGGAGAGATGGCCAGGAAGGGTCCTGGTTTTGGAAAGACAGTTGACTGCCAGGGAAAGCTAGAGCTTCACTCAAAATGGAGAATNGAAGCCTCAATGGCCCATTACCTGAAGATATCCCCCTCAAGGTGGATGGGTGGTGAAAGAGCTAAGAAACACTGCCCGACCTGGTTGTAACAGCTGGCCTATTATCAGAAGGCATCTGCCCCCTCCCCTCTGGAGATACAAGAGATAAAGAAAAAAAAGACACCTTCTCAATTTGCTTTCAACAGGTGTAAATCTTCCCCAAACAAGTATATAGACTGCTTGTTGAAGTTGATAGTTGTGATAACTATTTGGTTGAAGCAATAAAACAAATCAACCAAATAATATTTTCTCAGTTACATCACAAAAAAAAAAAAAACCAACCAACCAACCAAACAAACAAAAAATCCCAACCAAAAAAGACCGACTGTGGTTGGAAACTGCACTTAAGAAATTAATTTAATTTTCTCTTAATCTGTGACATGAAATATTGATATATCTATTTAAAGGGGATAGAAAAAAAATGCTAGCATATATAAAAATGCAGGAGGCTAGGAAATTCTAAGAGCTAAATCTTTTTAAAACAGTTTTGTTTGAAGTATCTCACTTTTTTCTGAGCCTAATTAAGTAAGATGAATCATTTATCATCATTGATTGTATCAACAATGCTTTCAAAATGATGGAACACCAGTACAAGAAAGCTTGGGGAACATGTATCATCATCTCACCATTCTGATTGAACATTAAAAAGTGAACAAGAGAATGGCAGAAATTAAAGTCTAGATTTCCAAGGTCTTTACTCTTATACAAGGGGAATTAGTTACTATTTTATTCTACAAGGTCACAGAACTTTCTTACACATAGAATGTGTGTTGTTGCAAAATATCTTTGTAATTTTAACCCTTAGGGGATTAGAAATAAGATGATAGTTAAAATGTTGCTACCAATATAACATTTTAGCTGCTAAGAGAACAATATTTAATAAGCTTAACAGAAAAACTATCTCATGACTTATCTTTTATTGTACTGCCAAGTTCAGTATATCATTCATATCAGTCTTGGAGTTCATTACAAATAGAAACTAAATTTTTTCAGGACCAGTGGAGTTTGTGGTCTCAAACAAATGCAAGAGAACGTTATTTTTTCTTGACCATCATAGAGTTAAATAATGTGGCTTTCCTTCTTGCTGAGATTGTTGAGGGAACACTGTGATCATGGTACTTGTCAGTACTGACTTCAGGATCTCCATTAAAACAGATGAAAAAATTTGCAAGTAATATTAGAATAGCTCTCAATTATCATGTGTGTAAAGCTTTTTAAAATGACACAATTGCATTTTCTTGTACACCATTTCAATATGAAGTTGTAGAAAACACATCATGTTTTGGAAATCAAGGTTCATACTAGTGAATATTATATAATCTGCAAAAAACTTTTAGTTCAGGTGGTGCTGGGATTGAAGGGTTAAAAATGGGAGATTGGTGAGGAAAAAAGATGGTTTTTTAGAATTCTTTTCACTCAACATGAATTTGCAGGTGGGAGATGCTAAGAATTTCTAGTCTGGAAAATTTGTCATTGTTTTCTTTCTGTTTTGAGAAGTGCAATCTACTTTCTGTAGAAGTTAATGGAATGCTGCAAAAGAGCTAAAAAGCATTCTCCATGGGCCTAGGCCTCTAGGTGCTGGAGGATGGGAAAAGAGAGATGAGAAGCTCAGAGGCTGTAAAATCACAGCCTTGCAAAGGAATGCGCATGTGCCAAGTCCGATGTAATATCAAAGCAGGGAATGGGCCTGTCACATGTTCTTTTTGTCTCTGTTAAGTTTGGATTAGATTAGTAGTGTAATGTGCCTGTCTGCCAGTGAAATAGTGAAATCTGTATTTTATTCATACTTCAGCTGCAGATAGTGGCTGTCTTGGTGTTACCTGCATATATTCACCTCACATGGGTGGTGCTTCATATTTCAGGATACTCCAGCTCAAAAAAAATACTTTATTTAAAAAATGCTTGTTTGGGGCTTGGGTTGTTTTTTTGGGTTTGGTTGGTTGGTTGGTTTTGGTTGGGTTGGGTTTATTTTCTATAAGGTAAGGCTCTTTAATTTTTTAAGACTTTATGTTTGGAGCATAGTTTTATCATAAAATAGACTAAGAAAGTCTTCAATACCTTTTTCTCTTTTATTTGCTCTGTTTGTGTCACAGCTACACACTGCTTTATGCCTCTGCAGGAAGCTTCATACAGAGGCAGTGCCTGAAAGGTTAATGGCAGTTACTGCATTGTTAATCTGTTCTTTAAACCACTGATTAGCATTGAAATTGATTCCCAGCTCCTGGTGGCTGAAATGACATTAATCTAGTCTCTCCTATTAAAAATGTTACACCTTTCCTATGTTACCAGGTGATAACACATCATTAATTTGATAGCTTCCATTGTTCCATCCTTCAGTGGAACACCTATAAATGTGAGCAATGAGCAAAAATTTAATATATTCATTCAGAAAGAAAAAAGTAAAGTAATTTTTCATCAAAGACATTTGAAATGTGAAGGACAAGTATTTTTTGTAACTGTCAAGTATCCAAAGGTATGGGTACAGGCATTAAGTTGTGGTCACATAGATGCAACATTATTATAGTTATAAAACTTGCAAATGCAATCTATTCTGACAATGTTGAAAGGTGAGTGGACAGTACCCGGTTTTCAACTACTACTGTACTATCTCCATATGGCATTCAAATTGTAAACAAAATGGCAATTTCTTGTTTTATTCATAAGAACAAACCAAGTTGCGCAATTCCACAATGAAGA
>VYZR01005054.1:48087-58540 GCA_013400675.1 Oxylabes madagascariensis
CTGAAAAATATTATTTTACATTGTCATGTGCTTATCTTAAGTGAAAGAAGAAACCAAAATAAATCACACAGCAGTTTTGTTCAGAAAATAGTTTAGTTTAGTTTAGTTTAATATAAATCTATAAATAACTTTTGCAATATACTTTATGCTCTTCTGTTATCCCACATTAATGAGGAAGATACTGAGTCTACAGTAATTGCAGTCATGGGAATGTCAGACTTTTCAGGTTTTGATTACTGATAGCAAAAGAAGACATTTTTTTCCCCTTGAAAATACTAATTTCCATGCATATTGGAGCAGAATCAAATCTCACATAGTTGTTGAGAGAATAATTTTGGCCCATTCTTTGCTTGGTTTTTACACATTCTATCAATTGTATAATGAATATTCCATCATTCTACTAGGCTTTCAAGTATGTACTCTATACTTACATGTCAAGGTAATTTTTATCTCATGTTGTCAAGTCAATATATATTTTTCAGTTGGAGTTATTTCAAAAGAAAATGCAGGCATTTCATTCTTCAATACAAATGATCAGAATTTTAAACTCTGAGAGAAACATAGCCTCCCAAATGCTAGTGGCACTTCAGTGATTTCCATTATTAAATACAAAACTTATTAAATATTTTAAGAGTGCTAAGTAAATGCATTCAAACTAGGAAACTATTAATGTAAGGTTATTTGTGCAACTTAATACTCATGGATTCTTTGTGCGTGCACATTTAAAGATAAGCTGTGATTACACAATCTGTTCATTACATTGACTTTTTTTTTTTCTCTTTTTGACTGTGGTGATGTATAATTTTGTGGTTTAATACCCGATGGTTTGTTCTTTTCTTCCCCCTGCCTGAACCACCCCTTTGGAAATCCCCTATTTTTCAAGGTTCCATTGGTCTGTTTATGTTAATCTCCTCCCATTAGCCTCTCCATTGGTTTGTGCTCTGTAAATCCCACCTTGTGTCCCTCCCTGGTCTTCTCCCTATTGGCCCCTCTACCCTAAACTGTCCCTCATTCTGTCCCTCAAAACCCACTGCGATGCCTTTGTTCTTGTCCTCGCCTCTGCTCTGCATTTGAGCTGTGTTACGTTTTCTGTTGCTCTAATAAACAGTGCTCAGACTTGCATGCAAGGCCCGCTTCGCTCCTTTCCACACAGATCCTGTGGTGAGTGCGCGGGACTCTCGCAACCCCAGGGGTTGTGTCGCAACCCAGCCAAGCACCAAACCATTAGGTGCACCCCAACCTTTGGCTCTATGGTAACATTTACGGCACTGGCCAGGAGCTAGGAGCTTATGGCTAGTTCCACAAAAAATTAAGAGAAATATAAACTCACTTTATATTAGTAGCTGAAATGACATACAATGTCTTTAAACGTAGGCTTCATCCCTTAATTACAGCTATAATCTGCTATGAAGAGGTGAGAATGACATATGTGTAATAAACAAATGTAGAAAACCTACTGGAAACATTATTAAAAATATCTATGATTACTGACTAAAAGAACCCCTGATTATTGTTTAAATTCCAGTTGCAAATTTGCTATATGCAAGTAATAATAAAGCACAGAAGAGTCAGGGTGAAAAAAAAGAAACTTATGCAGTATTGAAAAAACAAGTTTTCTTCAAGTGAAAAGTTTTTCAAAATCGCAACTGGTTTCATGATCCAAACATTTCCTTTCCATCTTCTTTAGTTTTTTTGAGTGTGGAAAAAATGAGACCTAACATCAAACTTGAAGAAGACACATTTGTGAAAATCAGTTTGCAGCTGGTACCTAGCTGAAGGAGGAACACATTCTAGGAAAGGACTGCACTTTGCAGTTCTTTATCATTAGTCAGGAAATAGGCAGTTCACTTGGTTAGGGATCCTATTGAGGACATTTTCATTTGTCCTGAGCAACTCTGTATAAAATTAAATTACAGAAACTTGTCTGTTATGCTGACATGCAGAAGAAAGTTATGAGTCAGTATAGTTCATTTTCAGTCCCAAGCTTGAACAGATGAGATGCTAAAGACTGTGGAGGTAGATGTTTCTTGGAAATTTGAATTTCATAAGCTGTTGTTCTCAATCTAATATTTATTTTTAATTGGAAAAATCTACATTTATGATTCTTACACTAGTCTTTGTTTCATTGTAAAATTGCTAGAATATCCCTGTATTCCCTTCTGTCTCCTTTTCTGTTATTTGCTTTAAATATATTCTAGAAGTTGCATGCACTTATTTCTCTACAATATATTTTGCTTCTGATAGAATCTAGGTGCTTGAGAAATGAATTCTCAGGAAAGGTGTCTGTTTAGGAGCAGAGTGAAAAGCCCTTTCCAGCATATGCAAACACCTCTAAGGAGGAGAGCAATTTTCAAAGGTAATCTTTTATGTAATCTCCAAATCTCATCCCCCTTGTATATTCATCTGCAGGTTAGGATTAATGAAAAGGACTTTGAACAGCAGGATTTGGCTGACTTAATTCATCTGGGATTTTTTTGGTTGATGATGAAAATGTGTGCATAGAAGCATACTGGAACTGCCTAAGAAAGTACTGTCTTACTCCTAAGCCTTCAAAGGACGTTTTTCAAATATTGATCTTCCACTTCTGTGGTTGTGCAGAAAATGTAATTTCAAATTATTTTTTCAGAATATTTAAAATGTAAAATAGTGGATCAATTTTTTTCTTCTAGGAGGTTTTAAAGAAAGTAACAGAAATAGTCACACATCAGCCCTTAACATGAGTCCCCATAACTTTGCTGCTATTTTTGTCTGTATGAATTACAATCCATAAATTGAATCCTACACTATAGATATAGGAACAAAGACACAGGCAATCCACTGTTGACCATCTCTCAAATGTTAGTCCTTTAAAAA
The DNA here is from genome assembly GCA_013400675.1 of Oxylabes madagascariensis. Taxonomy (NCBI): domain Eukaryota; kingdom Metazoa; phylum Chordata; class Aves; order Passeriformes; family Timaliidae; genus Oxylabes; species Oxylabes madagascariensis. The sequence continues at coordinate 50,941 of VYZR01005054.1, forward strand.
TGTGAATTTCTCATCTAATTAGTCAGCTTAGTCTATTTTCATGGATAGTTTATATTACAGATTCACAGAAGTTCTGCCTAGCCCTAGACATCAAGTTCACAAACAGCAGAACTAGTGAACCCTTGATTTCTGTAGATCTACAGTCTTCTACTAATAGTCTTCATTAATTTACCACTACCTGGAGTTGGTAGGGAAGATAACTCTGGGATTACATCATTTTAGCTTTCAGTGGGGACCATTTATAACAAAACAAGTGTAATGAATTAGCAGGAAAGGAATGAAGAATAAAATAAATTCAGGAAATAACTCTATCAATCTATGGTTTACCCATACCTTAAACACTGTGTGCAGTTTTGGTCCCTTTATTTCGAAAAAGCTAAAATGGCACTAAAAAAACCTAGGTGGCATCACTGCAAATGATGAAAGGTTTGAAAAGGCTTCTGACAATGAAAAAGTAAGCTAGAATTCTCCAGATTGTCAAAGACAGAACACCAGATATCCATTCTAACTTATATTATTCTGTCATTCTAAAATATGATAAAAAAATAAATCCCAGTGGAGGTAATAGCGTCAATATTTCTTCTTTCCCCAAGATGACCATTTTTCCTGGAATTTGTAAAGTCTTTAAAGCTTTAAAGTATTTTATTTCACTACACCTACTTTTCCACGCATCAGTGAAATTTTGGCTGAAATTTGTATAAGCATAGTTGATACAACTCGAAGATGGACAGATGTATAGCAGTGTTTAAATGAAACAGACAGTAAGAGGTTTTTATATTTCAGCTACAATCTACTCTTGAAATAATAAAAATGCTGAAAAGCCAATGTCACCCTAGTGACTGTGGAGGGAAGAGCTGTTTAGAAACTGACAAATTCCATGTCTGCAACAGCACTGTAGATTATCATGCTTCTATAATGAGTAAATATTTTAAAATTCTCTGCATGCATTTCTTTTCTTACATTTCTAAAGTCAGCAATTCAGTTTGTGTAAGAAGGATGAGAGAATTAGGTTAACTCCAGAATTATTTCCTGCTGGTTGGATTAACAATTCATTTCAGACAGCATGCTTTAGATGCTGATTTTCTTGCCTGACTAGGAATGTGAGTTCAATGACTTAAAGACATAGCTAGGTAAATATAGTTTTTATCTTACCTCATTAACAATTACTCTATTCTCAAGCTTCTTTATAAAAAATCTCTTGACTCCAGTATTCTTCCCTTGAGGCAGTGTGGCAGGGTGTCTTTCTCTTGGAAACATTTATTCTCTAAAAAACTGAAGTCTCCTGTTTTAGTTTCCAAAATATTTACATCCCTATTTCTGTCACATATGCCTGTTATCTAAGGTTTTTCATGCCCCTTTTATTCAAGCTATTTAAGCCACTTACCGTATCATGTGGTGTTCAGTCTTTCATTGTTGAGGTGGTACTGAACCTACAATTCTGGGTACATCTGCAGGGACTCTGGGGGATTGGGATTTGTCAAGTTTTTCTATCCTTTTGAATGAATCATATTCCCCAAAGCTCTAATAAAACCTTCAGGTCTCTCATCTCTCTCACTGCCTCTAAGTAAGAGCTATGAGTGCTATAAGAATATATTAGAAATGAAATGTAAAATCTGTTCTTTAAGAACTATAGAATTGTAAAAATATTGTCTATAGGAAAAAAAGCTCATTTTTTAAAAAAAACATCCCTACAGCCTTTCTTGTACCAATACCTTAATGCCTTCTTTGCATCACTCTTTAAAGAATGATCATCCTTAGGGGAACCAGCCCCTGAGCCTGTAGACAGGGACCTCCCCTGTAATCCAGGGAGAAGTAGTTAGTGACCTCCTGAGCCACCTATACACTCACAAATGTAAGGGATCAGATGGAATTCAGTGAGGATACTGAATGAGGTGGAGGAATAGCTCACCAAGCCACTCTCTATCATTTATCATCAGTCCTGGTTAACTGGGAGGTCCCAGATGACCAGAGGTTGGCCAATGAGACATCCATCCACAAAGGGAGTCACAAGCAGGATCTGGAGAACTACAGGCCTGTCAGTTTGACTCCAGAGCCAAGGAACGTTATGAAACAGGTCATCTTGAGAGAAGTTGCATTGCATGTACTGGACAAACAGCTGATCAGGCTCGGTCAGCATGCGTTTAGGAAAGGCAGGTCCTGATTGACCAACCTGGTCTCCTTCTATGACCAGGTGACCCACCTGGTGGATGAAGTCTATGGATGTTGTCTACCAGGACAGCAAAGCCCTTTACACAATCTCCCACAGAATTCTCCTGGAGAAGCTGGCAGCCCATGTCTTGGACAGGTGAAACCCTTGCTGGATTAAAACTTGCTGTATGACCAGGCCCAGACAGTGGCAGTGAATTGTTGTGCATTCAGTTAGTGGACAATCACTGGTGGGATTCCTGAAGGCTCAGTATTTGGGTCAGGCCTCTTTAATATATTTGTTGATGATCTGCCTCTTATTCCCCCTTACCAAAGAGAAGGCTGGGTGTGCACAAGAATTTGGGAGGGGACACAGATGGGGGAGGTGGCCCCAACAGACCAAAGAGGTATTCTGGACCATATGACATCATGCTCAGCATATAAAGTGTGAAGAAGAAAAAGGAAGAAAGGCAGACATTGGGAGTGGTGACATTTTTCTTCCCAAGAAACAGTTAGGTGTGATGGGGCCCTGCTCTCCTAGAGATGGCTGAACACCTGCTTGCCCATGGGAAGAGGTGAAGGAATTCCTTGTCTTGTTTTACTTGTGTGTGTAGCTTTTGTTTTCCCTAATAAACTGTCTTTATCTCAACCCAGAAGTTTTCTATCCTTTAACCCTTCTGGTTCTCTCCTTTATCATTCTGGTGAAGGAGTGGGTGAGAGGTTGTGTGAGGTTTGTTTGCTGGCTGGTGCTAAACCACAACACATAATTAGTCATCATGCTCATTTTTATTATTCATTGAATTACAATGACAATATAATGAGTAATTTTTTGACCTTCACCCTGGTGGAAACATTATACTGATGACAAGAAAATGCATTTACTCTTTAACCAGGACTTATCAAATTTAAACAAATTTCGAATGTAAATAATCTACAAAAGGAAATCAGTTTGCAATGTGAACATGAAAAGAGAGGTAGGGACCATCTCTTGCATTCACTTCAAAATTCATAATCAGTTTTTCAAAATACAACATAGTCTGACAATATTAATTCTAGAACTAGCATTAAATTTTACATTAAAATTACCTCTAGAGGGAGAACAAAAACTGTAATTCTTCCTATCTAGGGTTAAATCATTAATCAAATAACTCCCTCCTACACGTATGCTAGGAAAATGCATATATATGTACACATCCATCTGATTTACGGATCTTAAGTCTTAGTATTTTTGGGTTTTTCCCCCTGCCTAAATACATTTCAAAATAAACTAATCTTGTCATTAAAACAGGTGAGATTGTATTTATGTTATCACAGGGAGTAAACAGAAAAAAACAATTATGTTCTTGTTTTTCATGCCATTTGAATAATTTAACATCCACAAAATGAAACAAGGTTAGAATAAAAAATAACTAAAAACAAACTATGTATTCCTTTTTTGCAGGTTATCGCTCCTTGCTAGGAAAAGTAATAGATTTTAAGTGCTAGTAAATTGAAAAAGAGGATTTATTCTTCATTGACTGATAGAAGCAAGTACTGGATGGAACATTAAATGAAAGGCCTTACCAGATTCTTTGATTTATCACTCATTGAAGAAACATAGTTTGTTATTCTTCTAACACAAAATGCTGGGAGGTGATTTAAATTAATCTGGTTTATAATCTCCAAAATGCAATTCAGCATGCATTTAAGGAGTAATTAAATGGTTCCTTTGTTAAACATGTCTGGCTGCTAAACAATTGAGGTTATGTGAGCACATTCAGATAAAGCACAACTAACAAAATTGATTTTCTCCTTGAGTGTTCAAACTCAAATGAATACAATTTTCTCCAGTGCAGATTTTGTTGTTGTTTTTTTTTTTGTAAGGGAAATGTACACAATCTGCACTTCCGTGTACACAGAATATCAATGGAACAACCAGTGAGGCATTCCACACACTACGTCACTCAGCAAAACATATTTGAGTAATAGATTCATCAGCAAAGAAGGAAAGTTGTGGCAATGAAGAGAAGTACTTGAAACACTGTTATTTTTGGGGCCTTGAGCAGACCATGTCTCTGCAGCTTTTACCCACCCGCGGCTACGGCTGCCTGTGCTGAAGGCCAGCTTTGCTAACAGTGCAGTTGAACCACCATGAATCAGACTGCTGGGAGAAATCCCTGTGAGGAAGCTGAGTTGGGGACCTTTGTCCTATGCCTTGGGTACCCAGCACTTTGCCCTGGCAGGAGCCGTGTTGCAGGCATGTCCATGCCATCCCTATTCCTGGCCTGGCCGATTGGAACTGGCCTGACTTTGGATGCTGTCTGCTGCAACTGTGCTCTCCTCTGGCTCACACCAGCCTGTGGCTGACCTTGGCGTCCCCGCCAGCTCTGCTCTTTCTTGGGTTTGGCTGGCTAATCAGCTGCTTGATCATTTAAAATGGAGTCTCTGCCTACAAGAAAACACAATTAAATCACCAAACTATTTATTACTTTGCTAATGATGTCCTAAGTTGGAGAAAATTTGTCTCCAGTCTCATTATTTTCAGTTGTGATATGACTCCAATGACACTCAAACTGATAGTTGTAGATGCAAGGAATTTATTTTTCAACATTGTGCAAATAGGCATACCTAAGGAAAAATACTTTTTTTTTTTTGAGATGTACAGCTCATTTGTCTACCTAAAAAAATGTTTAAAAACAAGTTTTTAAACCAGTACATAACCTTCCAAAATGGTAAACTTTTCCAGGATTGTACTCCAAACAGCATATTAGCTAATGCAGAGCTAAGAACTTTCACAATTTCGGTTAAAAAAATCAGTGAAAATTCGATGTGATCTTATTCTGAAATTCAAACAACTCTTTTAAAATGTTTTTTGTTCCATTCATGTGACTTTTCAAGATCTAAATTCTGCTTTTTTTCCCAGTATTGAAAACAGTGAGATGATTTAAAAAACAATGTTAAACTAGTACTTCCATAAGAAGTGATACCAATTCAGTCCAATTTCTTAAGAATTTATTTAGTGAGCAGAGTCCCAGATGAAAAGATAGCTTTCTTTAAACTTTCAGTTTAAAGAGAACTTTTACTACTGGAAAGTTATCTCATGATGGATTAACCCTTGTCAAAAACCCTCTCATACATACAAGATGCTCTAACTGAATAACTAGATCTAGACCAGTTGTTGATTGAACTCCTTAATTTGATTCTATCAAAACAGGTAATTGACTTCCTAAATTAAATCAATAAACACTTAAGATCCTTTTCAGTGATGTACCCAACAAGAAATCTATACCAAAGGGCAGGCATATGAAAATCAATCATAGTTCCTTTCTTTTTTTTCTTTTATTTCTTCTTTTTTTTTTTTGTTTTTCTCAGTTACTTTATCCTTCTGAATTTAGTTGACGTGCAGATTCAATTTTTAAACTGCTTAGCAATTCTAAAAAAGGAATTATTGGGGAATTAATGTGTTAACGCATTTACAGTGGCATACTATGTTTTTGACAACTGGCATGATTTTTCTTTCCTTTGCAATTTTATAAAAATATTGAAATTTAGAGAAGGAAACATCACCGCTCTTTATAACTTACACCAGAATAAATTTAATAAACTCCAGATTGCTTTTTTTTTTTTTTTTTAACTTGTCTTAAACAATACAGGAGTTTTAAAATTTAATAAAGACATTTTATTGTGGGGAAACACCCACACCTCATTTTTCATCTAACAAACCTCAGTATCTTACAGTTTAAAGTATTACATTAGCAAGTTCTTTTTACTGTTTTTACTGTCTTATTATAAAGCAGAATGAGCACTTCTGCCTTCTTTAAAAAAAATTCACTCTTAAATCTAATGTGTTTTAACAGCTCTATTTAGAAAGTTTTTGATGTCTTAAGTAACTAAGTATGTTCTCGCTGTAGATAATTACTGCAAATCCCTCTTTCTGATTGACCATGATCAGAGTAAATTTTTACAGTTTCACATTGGAATTCAGTAATGAATGTCTGATGGGAATTTGTGGTTTTGAAAACCTTTTGAAATCTCCAGCATTGAATTTGATTTAGGTAAAAGTTTCAAGGGTCCATTCTAAGCATGAACAGTTTTGTATTTCAATATGTTCTCGGTAGTCTAGAAATTTTCTACTTAAATGAAAGCAATTTATTCTTTTATACTTCATTTTGAATAGGTGACTTATCATAGTTTCAAACTAGTTAAAATTTCTTGCAAAAAACTTAAGTACAGATATAAAAAACTTAAGTATGCAAACCATGAATTTTTTGCTTGACTACAGATTTCAATACTAAGTTAAACATTTTGGTGAATGAGAACTCAATTTTTGTCAAAACTTTAACATAAATATGAACCTTTGCAGAAAATATTGCATCATAATCCGATAACTGACCAGATGCATGGTGGACCTGTGTTGATTTGCAGCTCCTCTTATTTTACTCGAAACTGTATATCCCCAAATCCTATGAAAAATCAGGTCATAGTAGAGGATGAAATTATTTCTGCTGGGTAATACCGCATCAAATACTTAATATAAAGATATTTTTCAGAGGTCAAGATTGGGACCAACACTGTTTAACTTCTTTGCTGGCAGCATGGACAGTGTGACTGAGTACAACTTCAGCAAGTTGCTGATGACACCAAGCTGTGTGGTGCAGTTGACACATTGGAGGGAAGCAAAAACACCCAGAGGGACCTTCACAGCCTTGGGATCTGGACCTGCATGGGCCTCAGAAGTTTCAACAAGGCCAAGTGCAAGGTNTGTAAAGTGTCTCTACCAATTGCATGGATTTAGATCTAGATGATCTTTAAGGTCCCTTCCAACCATACTATGATTATGTAGGATGATATTTTTTAAAAAACTAAGATTATTTTGAAGCATCCCAGAATGTCTTCTTTTTGTAATGTGTACTTTTTCTAGAATGATTTTAGAGTGAAATTTGAGAGAAGGAAGAAAGGTGAATTCCCTTTCTCAGGAAGATAAGTAGAGTCATATCATAGGTGAGATACATGAACACCAATAGTTTTCAGGCAAGTCTATCAAATGGCCACTGGTGCAGTTTTGTGCTTGAACAATTTGGTAGAGTAAAAAATCAAGTACTGTAACCTTCTTGTCATTTTTGCATTGAGGATAATTTCTGCTGAATATGGCTGAAAATAATCAAGGTACAAAAATATAGCGTATAAGTATCTGATCTCATTTCATCATTATGGTGCAAGTAGCGACTCGTGTGAAGATTACACTTTGATTTTAATTTAAATGGATTTTACTGGTAAATTGGATTTTGTTATGCTTCATAAGAATATATTTCGTAAAGCAAGCTGAATTGCCTACCTTTACAAATTGATATGGATCAGAAGAGAAACTTCATTTCATGCAAACTTTGAAATACCCATACAGAAATGTAAAATTTACTCTTGCGAGTAATCTGTGCCTCTAATGCATTAAAAATTATTTTTATCTAACCAGATGCAA
>VYZR01005056.1:26179-42225 GCA_013400675.1 Oxylabes madagascariensis
ATATAAATAAGAAAAGAGAGGAAGGAAGGAAGGAAGTAAGGAAGGAAGGAAGGAAGGAAGGAAGGAAGGAAGGAAGGAATCTACTCTAGGAGAACAAAAATATTATTCTGACAACTAGTTGAAGAATGTATTTTGGTTAGAATGATGATTTGGTCTGCTGTAGTATTTTATGCAAAACTCTAAAAATTAAAAATTACCTCCAGGGACTAATTTTTTATTTTATTTTTGCAAATATTAGATAGCCCATTTCCATCTTATTGAACATATTGTCACTCTAAACTGGCAGCTCATTTGTTATTCTCAGAGTATTCTAAAGATACAGAAATAATAATACAGAGAATACAAATGGCTACACGTTCCATGAACACTTTCCAGAATATAAATTTGTAGACAGGGAAGAATTTACTGACACTTCATTGTTTTGTTTTCAAGTCAAAGAAATATATTCTTACATTTCATGCGTAAAATTGTATGCACTGCTCTACTGCAAACACATCAATTAATAATAGAGGGGCAGATTTTGTGTTTCTTTGAGCTTTTTCAGGTTAAATTCTCATAGGCAATCAAGAACTGCTTAAAAATGTTGAAATATATTTATCTTTATGAGTTGTTTGATTTCATTGTGTTGGTTAAGCACCACCTATGAATTCACAGTGACTCATGGAACATTCTAAGCAGAAATGATGGGAGGTTTGAACCATAAAACATCAAAGCCTAGTGTGGAAAGGACATCCTTTAATCTTTAATTTTGAGAATACCTCCTGTAAGTGGTGTCAGTAGCCTGTCAAAGCCCACAGGAACACCAAGGATTCTGCCTCAGCTCAGTGCTGTTCAAACATTACACTTCATGCTTTGGAAACGCCACACCAGCACATCGTGTCTCCGAGTGACACGACACCTTTGGGAAGGGACAAAGAGATAGTCAAGAATTTAAAAGGCAAATCGGGAATTGTTACCCTTGGGGAGCCAGCTCCAATGTCTGCCAAAACCTGACTGTGGCAGGAGGTTTTCCCCAAACAGGAGTCCGGGGATTGGGTCCCATGTACTTACTTTTCATTATTCTTAAAATCAATAAGTAGATACTGACTACTCTTAAAGTGAATATCAAGATTAATTGACCCAAGTGGTAAGTATTGATCCAGGAATAGCCAATCGATTGTCAAGGGATGATAAATCTTGAATTTTATAGGAACACGAAGCCACAGGCAGGAGCAACCCCAGGTTCACAGTGGTGGATGAAAACACAGGGAGATCCTGGGCCGGGATACAATGCCAGCCCCAAGCTTTGCAAAGTGGAAGTGCACAAATCCTCCCTTACTTTCCCCAGAGGAAACTTGAGAAAAGTTTGTCACATATGCTGGGAAAAATCAGAGTCTTTATTGCAGAGTGTAGCTGAAGAGGTGTCCAAGTTGAGTCTTCCTCTGGTGTGGACTGACATTGAAAAAAATATCTACTGGGACAGAAACATCCAGAAATGCACCTGATTTCTTTGGTCACTGGAGCTTTTTTAACCAGCACTTTAAAGATATCTAAGTGAAAAAACTGCTTTTCACCTGAGATTGAACACCAGCTTCTGTGGGGCAGAAGTCAGACAATATGGATGAATTTTTAATGAAATAATACATGTAACATTGACAGGTAATGTGATTTATCAATAACGTTTCATACAATGACATTACTGATTTCTGGGAGTTGCAATAACCAGGTATTTATTGGTGCTTTGTCCTTTTATTTTCGGCCAAGCACCACTCAGAAGATCTGGCGTTTGGGGTTTTTTTGTTATGAACTTCAGAATGAATTTTTTTTAAACCAAAGCTAGTAGTTAGTGGTTGTAATTATGTTGCACCAGAAGAGGTTTTTAAATCAAAAGGGAGCTATTCAGTGCTGCAAAATCACAGTCCAGGACAGTGAATGTCTATCCAGACTCTCCTCTCCAGCAAGGTTACAGCACAAAGAGCAGAAAGACACAGGGACAGGCTGTGACCTTCAAGTTAATCTCTCCCCTGCCTGCCCTGATCAACACAAAACCTAAAAGTCCCCAACACCTGGGGCTTCAGGCACTGCCTTCAGAAAGTCTCCTAATTGTCTAGAGCAAATGCCCTAAAAAGGTTTCCTCCTTTTTCTCCCCCAGCAGCATTTCTGTGCCTCTTTAGCCACATTCCCATTCCCATGTCGGCGGTGCTTCCCCGCGCGCGCACCCGCATCCGTAACGCCTCCTCAAAGATGGAACCACCTGGGAGCTGCCAAACAGCATCTAGGCCTCTGGGATGTGAAATATTTGTATTTTAATTGCATTCTTTGTTCTTATTTCTAATAAAGGATGATATTATGAGGCCTGAGGGCCATATTCCTCTTTCTAGGGATTGTTACTGTGCGATGATAAGGAAAAATGCTACGTGATGTGGAATATGCATGCAACAAAAATGTCCTTCAGTGTGAGGAAATATTCTGCCTGCCTTCATAACCTCAGATGGAGGGGAATACAGCTGAGAGCTCTTCCCTTAAGCACTGCTTCTTACCCTGCATTTACTCTTCAGTCTTATTTTCTATAGACTGCCATGAATGACATTTGGAGGCAAGAAAGAGAAGGGAATTTTCAAAAAAAAATGTGCAGGAGGCATGGGTACAAAACCAATTATTTATTAATAGGTTTTGTCCACACACCTCCTGTGCATCATTTGGAACATTTACCCTGTAGGCAGTAAGGAGCAATCAGGTGAGAAATTTGGGTTCGCATCTTGCCAGACGGGCTTAACAACTTTGTGCTGAACTTTAGCTCCCCATCTCCATCCTTACAACACAGGAGTGTGTTTATTCTAGACAAAAATGCCTAACAATTTTTTTTTCTCAAGTGTTGATTTTTTACTCTTAACAATGTCTATAAGCATATTTCTATTAGCAATTTATTAATATGTATGTGTGGAAAGATATGCATGCAACATATAAGTTTCCTTGGGTTTGCACTGGAAAAGAACATGTAGCTAGTAAGAGTCTGAGAGCAGTAAGAATTCCATTTTCTTTGAAAAGCAAAAGGCTAACTGAAAAACATCAGCTAGGCAAAGGAAAATGAAACTTTGAATAGATCCCTAAGCATCATTTGCACCTATAATGATCAAAATATCTGTCATTAATGCACAGCTCTACTAGTGCCAGTTGAACAAGTGTTAAAAGACTTCACTTTGGCATGAGCTGTAATCCTCAGGATGCCACTAAAGAAGAAGTTACTTAGCACTTCTTGCATTAAAAAGCATGAGACAGCAGCGCCTCATTTTTTGCAAGAAATTGTTGCATTTCATGCACTTTAAGAGACTTGTCAGGAATCAGACAATGAGTCAGGACTCAGGAAAATGTTTGCTCCTTTTGCTCCATTTTTCAGTGCTATTCTGATCTCTTTGCTATGCTGTCCTGAGTCAGAAAACACCTGAGGGTGCTGAAAAACTCACTCAATAAAATACAGAAAGAACTGTGTCAGGAAATCCTCCAATGGTGTTTAAGCTTGAACTCAAACACTGCTCAGTGTGGTTTTGATTCCTATGGGCTGCTGGAGTGAAGTTGTTTGACAGCTCCAGTGGGAACTGCCAGAAATAAACAGAGTGAGAACTCAGGAACAAACTCATGTGTGCACTGGTTGAGACTATCATAGATCAGAGGTTATCAGGAAAATCACATTTTTAATCACCCGACAAGGAAAGGAACAAATGAAACAAAGCTAGGTGTTAATGGACCGGTTCCCATTCTATAAATTTCACAATTTAGTGACAAGTTAATCACAATGTTTGAGCTTCAGCCAGTAACATGTGTTCCTCAAAATAAAAGGATGCTGTGTTTTCTGGTTGTCCATTGGATTGCAACCAATCTTTCAAGCACAGAAGCTGAAGGCAGGCACAAAATCTTCTGACAGCTGCAGGACGATGAAGATGATGAACTGTATGATTGTGCCAAAGTTCTGATTTCTCCTCATTTCAAAGAGGAGATGAGACTCTGAGATCAGTGCTCACCTCTCATCCCTTCCCAAACCTGCACCAGTAATCAGCACACATTAAGGGCTCTTCACATGTAACTTGGGTTATGTGTAGAAGATCTACTCAAAATAGGTAAATGGAGAATCACAGACTCACAGAATGTCCTGAGGTGAAAGGGACTCACAAGGATCATCAAAACCTAGCTCCTGGCCCTGCACAGGACATCCTCAAGAATGATCCCTGAGAGCTAATTTAATTATTTAGAAGGTTAGAAAATTAACTAAAGAGTTAATTTAACAGCACCAGCTACCTGACTTACCTGGTCAGAATTCACTCCATTGCCCTCAGGTAAATGTAGGCGTTGGGCATTAAAGCTGGCAGCAGGCACTGGGAGGAAAACAATTAGCAAGGAAGCATTGCAGCCTGACAGACTTTTACTGAGGCAGGTCATAAAATGCTTTTGTTCACATTTTCCAAGATTCATTGGCAGACTTGTAATTGATGACAGAGTTAAGAGAGAAAGCGTCTCTCTCGAGCCCCCTGCCAGGCTCCCCACGCCATTGATAATGACCTACTTGCATTTACAAGAAATAAGTTCCAGCATCCTTTTATTGATACAAAACTGCCCACCATTGAGGAAGTACAAACAGCTCTGCAGAAGCTAAAGATAAATAAAGCTATTAAAACCTAGTCCATTTCTCCTGAGCTGCTAAAGTCTGCGGCCTCTTAATTGCTACAAAGCTATAGATGCTGTCCAAACTCATTTGAAAGAACAATCATATACTCAATAACCAGCACATTGGAATAGCAATAATAAAATACCACAGAAAAGGAAAGATGACTAAGCAAAAAGGCATTGCATAGTGTAATTCTATTTTTAATACTTGGTAACTTTTGCCTGGGTCATGCTCTGGAGATTTGCTACCAGAGTGATTCTCATGATGAAGTTGCCTCAAAGACAGTCAATAATTTTGAATGTGGATCCACAGCAGGATTCTTTTTTAAGGTGAAATCCTAGGGAGTTTGTTCAGTCCCAGTTATTCCAGCAGATTTGTCTGAAGACAGATTTGGTAAATTATATATTTTTTATACTTTATATTGAAGGTTGGACTTACTGGTCCAATGGTTGGAGTTGATGGTCTTGTAGATCTCTCCCAACTTAAACGGTTCTATGATTTTATGATTTTTATTCTCATTTGCTCTTCTTTAGCTCTTTCATCCTTTTTCAAACCAGTGGGACAACTTCTCTAGAAGGACATGCTTTTGAGGGAAGGTCACTTTGTGGGCACCACTACCACAAGGATAAATAAATGATTCAGGGCCACACTTCCAGTGCACAGGGCACCTTCTAGTTTTGGGGACCCTGAAACCAGTAGCAGGTTGCCCCAGCCACTTTAGATCTCCTGCTAATTGACTCACTAATGTGGTCTAGCTCCTGTAGCCTGACCATATTCCTTTTTGGTGTCCCTTAGAAATGCCTGACAGCTCTACAGATTCAGACCTTGGTGGCAAAGCCTTCCAAATTAACCAATCCACCAAAATTCACACCAGTCTTCCAAAATCCACTGTATCCATGGGCCAGTCAACTCTGGTGACAACTGACTCCTGCAGATTTGCTCCAGCTGAAGTGTAGGCTGATAAGCACTGCAGCAGCACTGGCATTCTACAGTGATGGTGGAGAAGAGATCATTTAAAGTTGTTGCATTCTGTTGCATCTCTCAACCTGTTCCACGGAAAACGATCTCGAGTTTGCAGATCTCCCCATAAGTCACCATAAAAGCATGTCATTTTTCCTCTGATCTTTAATTCCTTGAGTAGCTACTTCCTTAATTGTAGTTTACAGATAATTCCAGGTAGAGTAGGTGTCATTAAAAGCTCATTTGTCACTCCATAGTGACTGCAGTAACGCGGTGTCTCCTACTGTAACTAGGAGAAGGCTCCACAATAATTGCACATCCCCAGGCAGTGAACACCGAGAGTTTAACGGTGCCAACTGCAACTGCAGCAGAAGGAGAGAAGCCCAATGTGCACCGCACAGAGGCAGCTAACACAGTGTACTGGTTGGAAAGCAAAACCAGTGAGAGACTCTAAATCAAAAATGAAAAAAAAAAAAAAAAAAAAAAAAAAAAAAAAAAAAANAAAAAAAAAAAAAAAGTAAAATAAAATAAATTAAAATAAATGTAATAGTACAAAAGACCACAGACAGAGTCGGAATGCAACCTGATACCCTGTTGGTCAGGGTGGTGGTAGCAGTCCAGACGAAGTGGTCTTCTTGAAGCAGTGATCCTGTAGAAAGGTCTGGTAGCTCTTGTCCTCTGAAAGTCCAGTGGGTAAGGCCTCAGTGCGGTCCCAAATCCCAGATTATATCCAGGTGGGAATGCTTGGCTCCTCTCCATGGGCAGAGCATCTCACAATGGAATGATGGAATTTTGTGAGCTGTGCAGTGGGTCCTTGATTGCCCATTAAACAGAGAGAGCTCCGGAGGGAGTTACCTGTGAGTCATGGGCAAGGCCTTGAGGGCCCATGAACAGAAGATCATCCAGAGGGAGGGGCAAGGGAAACACTGCCCCAGCTGGTTTAACAGCTCATGGAGATGGGGATGGGATACAGACTTTGGGCACATCTTACATTGTAACCTAGGACACACAGCTAAACATCCTCTGGCAGACGGCACTGGAGGGCAGCAACCCCATTCCCAGAGTCTGGGCTGCTGATCCAGCCACAGGATTCAAACCTAGGGTGTCGTGGTAGGAAAAGCAGAGTCTGGTGGGACGCGCACCTTCTGTCAGCAGGGCTCATTAGAGCCACAGGGCTCAGCTTAGCTGAGGCAGGGGCTGGGCTCTCTTTTCCCAAAGGAGAAAGGGGGCTGCCAAGGGGGCTGCAGCCACCCACACGCAGGGGGAGATGTCATTAAAAGGTTATCATTTGCAATCGAGAGTGCGCCGCTTAAATTGTAACTGCCAGGATGGTAGGTGCAATAAATCACATTAACTCCACTGGAGTGAAGGGAGTGTTAGGAGGAGAGCATAGTTTGTGTGGTTTATATCATCTGCAAGGGAAAGCAGTGGAGCAGAGAAAACTTTCACGCTGCCATTTATTAAAATTACACTCAGTGCTTTCCTCCCTTTCGTTAGAAACATTAACAAATCATTGGTGCTGTTCTCATCTCACCAGTGGGGAAACAACAGCACAGAGATTAAGTGGCAATTTTAAGGTGAAGTAAATAGCTGCAGCAAGCCCATGGGAGCCAGAGATAGACCTGGCTGAAAGAAGAAATTAAGTTACTTTGCATGTTCACAACAACCCCTGGTGGCTCTACGGGCTGAGGCAGAGTGGTTGGGAACTGCCCTGCAGTTTTATATTGGATATTGGTAAAGTTCCTCCATGGAAAGGGCTGTCCATCCCTGGCACAGCTGCCCAGGGCAGTGGCAGGTGCTAAACTTGACTTGCCTTGCACAGAGTGTAATAAAATCAACCAAAGTCACTCGCTACAGAGCTTTGGAAGCATTGGCTGTGCCAGACTCAAGTAGCAAAGCAAGTTTGTCACTCAATAGAATATAAAATTTCCCCTTACTTTTACTTTTCATGGAAGAAGAATTCAGGGGCTTGAGAAAGCAATTTTCCACATGCTTGTGTGGGCTCTGGACATGTGGAGAAAACTTTATATTGATGTGAATAGAGGGAGTACTTTTCTTGACTTCTTCCCATGCTTTCATGCTTGTTGTCTTCACATGGTTTTCTACTGGGGAGTCAAATAGGATAAAACAAAGGTGACAGAGTCCTAACCAATAGCTGGGCACACAGGAGGAGGAGTTATTACAATTAACATGTAATAATTGGGTATTCGGGTAAATTTGGAATACCTACACCCAGATCTCTGCCTGTCATCTTTTTGTCCACCCAAATTCTGCCTTTTGGCGCCTTGCTGTACCAGTCTAGCCCAGCCTGGTACTCGGATCTACCCACTGGCATCACAAATTAGCAAAAAAACTCCTTCCTCTGCTCGTGTCTGCCGCTCCCTCTGTCAGGAACAGCCTCAGGGAGGAAGGACAGATGGATGCCACCGCCGCCCCCTCTCCGGGGGAAGGATGCGCGGTTCCTGCAGGGCACCCTGTGCTGTGCTCGCCCTGGCACGGGAGAGCTGCCCCGGCCCCGCAGCATCTGCGGCTCCTCGGCCCCGGAGAGAGGCGGGAGGGCAGGAGCAGCCCCTCCATTCCCACGAGGAGTAAAACGGGCAATTCGCATTTAGGAAAAACAAAACAAAACAAAACAAGCAAACCAAGAAAAAAAGAAGAAAAAAAAAAAAGAAAGAAAAAAAAAGGGAAAAAAATAAAAAGAAAGGAAAAAAAAAGAGAAGAAAACAAGAAAAAAAGAAGAAAAAAAAAAGAAAAAGGAAAAAAAGAAAAAGTAAATGGAAAAAGAAAAAATAAAAAGAAGGGAAAAAAAGAAAAAAAGAAAAAAGAAAAAAAGAAAAAAGAAAAAAGAAAAAAGGAAAAAGGAAAAAGGAAAAAGAAGAAAGAACAAAACAAAAAAAAGAAAAAATTAAATAAAAAGAAGAAAAATAGAAGGAAAAAAAAGGCAAAAAGAAAAAAAGAAAAAGAAAAAAAAAAGAAGAGGAAAAAAGCTGGTTTTGAGTCAGCACCATGTCCAATGGAAAAGTGCGGTGTAAACAGCAATGAAATTTACAAGTGGAAAAAGTGTTTAAGGTTTATTTGCCAAAAAAAAGAAAGGTTATTTTGATATGTATTCATGCATGGCACTTTGTGCAGTGGTCTCCAAATGGCACTTTCAGATGCAACTACAATATGCATAATAAATAAAAAATAACAAAAGAGTCCTGGAAAGCAAGGAACTTGTGCCACTGCCAGGAATGGCATTGCTAAAATGCTGTTTTTAATCCCATTCTGGTTTTATGTGGTTGAAAAAGTACCTCATTGCATCACAAGGGACTACTAAACCTCATCAACTTATTCAAAATTCCTCTATGTGCCACATAAGGGAGAAAAAAGCAAGATAAAAAGTAGCTGGTATGAACTCCCTGCTGGCAGAGAGGCACACACCTGCCTCGCATTTCCCCACTGCCAATATCTGTGTTTGCTCTGGAAGCACAACGCAGACAAATACAATGCCTCAGGTATTGATTAAACAGACATTAAGAACCATGCCCAAAACGAAGCGCAAACAGAAGTTTAGTGTGGCCACTGTAAATACAAAACCACTGGAAAAGCTTTTTGTCCCTCTTGAAAAGAGCCAGAGTTGTCATCCCAACAGACCTCCCAGAAAAAGAGACCCCAGCCACCGGGTTGTTTTTTATTGCAATCTTTTCCAAGGGCTGGAAAGACCTGGAAGATCAGGCAGCTGTATCCTGCACACCTCAGGTTGTGTTAACTGCAGGAAGTGGGTTTCTGTCTAGATCACACTTCTGGAAAGGCATCATTCTTGGGCTGGCGATGCTGCTGCTGGCTGCAAGCACAAAGCTCTGCTTTGTCCAGAGCAGAAGACCAAGAAGGGTGGCACAATCACAGGTGACAGCAGGACACACTCAGTGGATTTCAAAAAAAATGTGCTGCTGCAGCAAATTAACTTCACCAGGCAATGCACTGGCTGTGCATCAGGAGAGGCAGAGAGCTCCTTGCCCACGGGTGGCCACGGCCCGGCTGGCTGGGCAGGAGAAATGGGTCCTATCTGAGTCCAATTTTCCCAAGCTGCTCTTAGCATCTCTGCAAGGATGAAACAGATTTCTGGTTTGTCTCCATATCCCAGCAGTGGTTTAGCTCTGAGGCATCCAGAAATATTCAGGTGTCCTCCAAGAAGAAGTTGTCCTGGGAAAAGAAGATGTTTAATAAATTACATTTAAAAGATACTTTCCAGCTCAAACCATTCCGCGGTTCTATGAACACTCGGTAATTTAAGGGTTCCTCCTCCCTATGTAGTTCCCAAAATTTGCTAATACTTACCCTCAGCAAGGTGCTTGACAAGAATTTCCAGTCTCACTCACCCAGTTCTGCATTTCAGTATGATTCCAGCGTAGCCCAAACCTTGGGCAGGATACACAGAGGATGGGATGGCTGCGTTTTATACCTCTGTCATGCCAAGGAGTTTATTGGAAAAGCACTGAAATCTCTTTCTCTCTTGCCCACACTAATAAAATAAACTTGGACCCAAGACTAGGTAAAAAAAAAAATATTTATGGCAGAAATTTTTAGAGTCTGATTTTGAAAAGAGCAGCTAATAGGAACCTCAGATGCTGAGCTCTGCTACCATAAGATTTCTTTGTGGAGCTGTCTAGCCAGACCCTCTCAAAATTTTCTTCACTTAACTGGGTTCCAGAGAGGAAACTGTTAAAGGGGTTTTTAAAAATGCAGCCCTATAAATAATTATTCTTTGAGGTGTGTGCTTGGTGAGACCATTTCAACAGACCTCAACAGTAAACGGTAAGGCAACAGGAAAAATTATGAGCCTTTAATTTTTGATCTAATCACACAGCTTTTATTTACATGATCTACTAGATAGTTCCACCATATTGAAGCTGACAGACTGTCCAAGTTACTTTAGTCTCTAATTGCTGAAATGAAACAAGCACCTCTGTTGAATGATGTGCATTTTTTCCTGTCACCATAAAACAGACCCCCCTCCCTGTGATTTAATCAGACCCATGTCCTTTCTGTAAATAATGTTTAATCATCTTAGCCAACCTAATTTTTATAATGGCCCCTTTCAGTGGAGCTCAG
The DNA here is from genome assembly GCA_013400675.1 of Oxylabes madagascariensis. Lineage (NCBI taxonomy): Eukaryota > Metazoa > Chordata > Aves > Passeriformes > Timaliidae > Oxylabes > Oxylabes madagascariensis. The sequence goes on from VYZR01005056.1 coordinate 36,873, forward strand.
AAAGATATTAATCCACAATCACACATGCACACACATTCTGAAGGATTGTTTCTCGAGATCTGAAGATATTCATGGTCCCCTATTCATTAGGAATTATTTTCAAGATCAGATTAACTGAGTCACAGAATATTTGTGTGATTTGTTCCACAGCCCATCCTTATGGTGGGTCTGATGATCTGGTACCGACTGCCAATACCCTGTGATGGCACAGTTTGTAACATTTAACCATGAATTAGTGGGGAGCTACTGATCCTGCAGCCAGGTGAGTTGGAAGTAGTTTCTCACAGGGACATCAAAATGATCAGTGGGCTGGAGCACTTCTTTTTACGAGGAAAGGCTAAAAGAATAGGTATTTTCCAACTCGAAGAAAGGAAGATCCAAGTTGACCTAATGGTGGCTTTTCATGACCTGAAGGAGCTGACAAGAAAAGTAGAGGCGATGATTTATAAGGGCCTGGAATGACAGGGTAAGGGAAAATGGCTTCCCGCTGCCAGAGGGCGGGATTAGGTGGGATCTTGGGAAGGAATTGCTGGCTGTGAGGTTGGGGAGGCCCTGGCACAGGGTGCCCAGAGCAGCTGTGGCTGCCCCTGGATCCTTGGAAGTGTCCAAGGTCAGGCTGGACAGGGCTTGGAGCAACCTGGGACAGTGGAAGGTGTCCCTGCCCATGGCAGGGGGTTGGGATGAGATGAAATTTTAACATCCCTTCCAACCTAAACCATTCTGTGATTCTTAGGGAGTTATCAAGGGGGGGAAAATCATTTGGGAACTCAGAAGTCTTAAAAACTCTTGAGTTACTCCATAAAAACTTTAGTCACCTGGTTCCTCCAAAGTGTTTTGCTACTGCATATCTTTGCCCAAATGGAAATTCAAGACTTCTCTATATTTAATGTCGTGCCCCTCTGCTGGGGTAGCATTTGCCCCTCTATCCCCAAAGGGACAGTGCTGATTTGACCTAAGAGAAATCATCCATCAGATTCTTTTCCTTAAGTCCAATCAGAAAAGCACTCATAGCTTTTAAAAATGATATTACATTGGCTGAGTGGTGGACAAATCTCTTTCTATTATTGTTTACAAATTTTGCACACAGTAGTGTGGAGAGGTACAAATTTAATCGACTTTTTAAGAGCTTTATCAATTCATATAAACCCTTAGTATTATGAAACAAATAAAATAAGAACCAGTTAATGTTCTTTTATAGCTCTAAAATGTATCACGGGTGAAACTGCATTTAAATAATAAGAATTTCCTCTCAAAATACTAGAATTAGGTTTTGGCCATGCAGCCAAAGTAGAATTATTATAACATGAGCCACATGAAAAACAGTATCTGGCTTCATCCACAGGGAGAAAAAAATAATCTTTGCTGTGACATAGCTATTCCAATAAAATGCATTTTTCTTTATGTGCTAACGTGAAATGGAAAGCTATAATGAAAAAAAAGACAATGAGAAAACCCACAACATGAAAGGCTGTGAAGATCAAACTGGGCATGGAAGGTATGTAAAGCTGATTTAAAAGATTAGGGGGGACAAAGAGCAGAAATGTTCCATAAATTCATGGAAACATTAGCAACAAAATCTGGAGATGAAAGAGAGTATCTCTATGCCTCAATGTTTGGAATGTAATTCAAAGATTGGTGACCTCCATAAGAGATTTCCCTTTAAGGAAGGATTCCCTACATTTCCCTTTTACCAGAACATCTGAAGATGTTGTTTCCAGAACAAAGACAAATTAGAAGATGATTCAGGTGAAAAATGTGCATCAAGTAAATGTGAAAAGCTCAGTAAGAAAAAAAAAGTCACACCCTGGAGGTTTCCTCTCAGCCCAGAAGCCCTCCAAGGACTATACAAGAAGACCAGGCTCTGGTGGCAAAAAATGATGTCTGAACCTTACAGGGAATCATTTGCATCCCTTCCTATCACTGACCCACCAAATATCCCTTCCTGGAAAATCAGGTCAGCAATCCACAATAAAAGCTAAAAAGGGAAATGGGAAGAAGCAAGTTATTAACTTCATATATATTCAGAGCTTGAAATTATTTCCCCTTGACATTTTTAAAGCCCATATCCCAACTCGTGTTTGGCTGTATTTCTTAGATCAATATGACTAAAGGAACAACTTTCAGAGCCTCTTGTCATCAGCAGGGGTTTTACCACGCAATTCAAGAGCTTCAAAGCCAGCTCTTACTCTGGAGTTCCAAAACACCAATGATGTGTCTCACCAACTAGATGGGCTACTGAACCCCCCAAAAAAGTACTGGGGAAGATCCAACTGTTCATAAACATGTCTTTTACTGTCATTTCTTGCAGCAAATGATGCACAATGTGAGACTTCATAAAATATGCTATATATATTACCATTGCTGGTATTTTGGTATCTCAAAAGGTTTCTTTAGAATCAGTGTTTCTCTTCTAGGCTCCATGGTGGGGTATGAATATATACTCAGACCTGCTCAAAAGGAGCCAAAAGGGAGCAAAGAGACATTCTTAGGAAGATCAGGAATTGATGGACGATTCAAGGATGCAATGCAGAGACTCCATAGTGCTCAGGACTTTTCTTAAATTATAATAGACATAAACTCCAGGGGAGTGTCCTCACTCAGCTGGATCAAGTCCCAGGGAATTGAACCACACTCAACATTTTGAATTTCCTTGTTCCACTGACAGATTTTGTACCACTGAAGGGGGCAGCACCAATTGGGTGGGGGCAGCACAAGCTGGATAGCTTACTGCTTGTATAACTGCAGTATGCAGGAGTTTCATTCCTAGATCTACATTTGGAATTTGAAGACACTGTTGTATTATCTTTGGCTAACAACTAGAGAAATGGATGAATCAAGAGGAGCAAGGGGCACTTGTATCCTCCTCTGATGTGCGCTCCTGGGAGGACACCTTGATAAAACATGCTCAATTTGCAAAAGAAAACAAAGATTTTTTTTCCGCCTTTGCAGGTTCCTGTACCTGGTACCTGTTGCCTTGTACCTGTGTGTAGTGCTGGGGGCTTTGTTCCCTGCCTTATGGGTACTCCAAACAACACATGAAAAAGCATGAGCCAAGAAAGCACCTTCTCAACTGAAAGGAGTAACAGAACAAGTTTCATTTATACAATCAGAGAAAGTTTAAGGTTGGAAAAGACCTCCAAGAACGAGTCCAACCTGATCCCCACCTTGACACCCAGCCCAGAGCACTCGGTGCTACATCCAGGTATTCCTTGGACACCTCCAAGGATGGGCACACCAATACCCCCCTGGGCAGCCCATTCCAACATTTCACAACACTTTCTGCGAAAAAATTCCTCCCAATGTCCAGTCTGAACTTCCCTTGGCCCACCCTGAGGCCGTTCCCTCTCCTCCTGTCCCTGTTCCCTGGGAGCAGAGCCCGACTTCCCCAGCTGTCCCCTCCTGTCAGGGAGTTGTGCAGTGCCAGAAAGTTCTCCCAGCCATTCCTTAATGATTTGCTCTCTAGACCCTTCCCCAGCCCTATTCCCTTCCCTGGACTCATACCAGCCCCTCAATGTTGTAGTGGATTGAGTGGCTGCCTCCTTCCCTCGTCACCAAAAATCAACTAATACAAAACCAGCACAAATGCCTTTCTTGTTTTGAGGGGTCCAAAACTGAAACCAGGACTCAAGGTGCAGCCTCACCCAGCAGAGAGGGACAATCACTTCCCTGGTCCTGCTGGCCTCACAATGGCACACACAAGCCAGGATGCCACCAGTGGCCACCTCAGCACCCTGCTGCAGTCATTCCATTCTGAGTCTGCTTTCCTGTCATAGCAGGTCATGCAGGACTGCAGAGTTTCTGCAATGGCATTTCCTTACAGCTGTATTGGGGTTTATAATCCTTACGTGTTTGTCATCCCGAACGAGAGCGGGCACAGTGACCCACGTGTACCTGCAAACACCCTGCATGGCTCCTGCAAACCCTTTGCCTCCCCAGAAATCGCCCCTGTGTTGCTTTCCTGGCCGTGCTCCTCACTGTAAGATCTACAAAGCTCCCACAAGTTGCGCTGACACAACAATAATCTGGAAATATCCCTCTGGAGGCGCCTATTGATTGTCACTGTGGGTGGATTATACCAGGGATCTATCTTAATTACCAGAAACCATCTCCTTGGAATGGCCAGCAATGTAGCAAAAATGATGCACGAGGAGATCCATTACTCTCAGGGAAAGGTCAATCCAATAGGATGTATGTTTGCATTCAGGTCAAGTGATGGCTAGTCCATCACCACCCTCCGTTCTCACTGCCCTGTCAGCTCTGTAATGGCTTCACCTCTCCTCTGTACCTCTCACCTCCCTCTCCCTGGTGCCAGACTGATAACACGAATTAGAGCAGCTGGAGGTAGCAGGGCACAGCTGTATTATCACAGATGATAAACAGTGTCAAAGGCAATTATGGGAGCTGCAGAGAGGAGAGGGAAGTTTCAAACCCATCCTTTGCTTTCTGGTCTGTGGGAGGAGGGTACCTGGCCTGTAATGAGAGCAAAAAACGGGGAGGTGGAAGGAGGAAGACAGCTTTGCTGCCTCTTCCTTCATAGAGAACTTTCTCCCCTTTGGTAGCATCTCTGATCGGCTGGAAACACGGCTCTGAATAAGGACCATGGAGTATGGCAAGGAAATGTGGGTGTGAGGAAGCTTGCACGTTCTCGGTGTTGAGCATCAAACAACGACACAGACTCTCGATCAGAAGGCTAGAAAAAGTGAACCTCTATTTTTGAGATGTGACTCTCTTATATAGTATTTTACACGGCCTAATTTGATTGGTGAAACAAAGGCAAACCTCTTCAATCACATTGGTTGAAACAGATGTTCATCAAGAAACCTCTCCTGTGAGAAAGAATGGATAAACATAGGTACAGTTACAAAAACATCTCTCTTGTTTACAGAAAGTTTCCTGGGAAAGGAATTTCCCAAAACCAAAACATTAAACCAGGGCTACAGCACGTGATTTAAGAAGGAGGTGGATGTTAACGGAGAAACAAATATATCCACAATGGTCACAATTAACTGTGGCACCACTTGGAAAAAAGATGTGGTAGATACCAATGTCTGGCAGAGATGATTGTCAGAGGTTTGCTGCTCCAGAAGGCAGCCTAGGACAGGAACATGGATAGGGAACTATGAAGAGTGTTCTGAAGTTCTTAGGACTCACAGAATCATGGAATCATTTAGGCAGGAAAAGACCTTGAAGTCCAACCAATCCCCAGCACTGCTCAGGTCACCACTGACCCATGTCCTCGGGTGTCACATCCACATGGCTTTTAAATCCCTCCAGGGATGGGATTGTGTCTCCACCACTGCCATGGGCAGCTGTGCCAGGGCTGGACAACCCTTTTTGAAGGTATTTGCCCTAA
>VYZR01005056.1:44147-76657 GCA_013400675.1 Oxylabes madagascariensis
AAGGACACTGCCAAACTGTGTCCTTCGCAGAATCTTGGAATCACAGAATGGTTCAGGTTTGAAAGAACCTGGAATATCATTTTGTTCCAAGTCACCTTCCACTACCCCCGGGTGCTCCAAGCCCTGTCCAACCTGGCCTTGGACATTTCCAGGGATGGGGCAGCCACAGCTGCTCTGGGCACCCTGTTCCTTCCCATCTCTGCTTCTTAACTCTCATGAACTTTTTGGTAACCAGCACAGAAACTCTTTCTAGGTAGCTAGCAAGGGTGTTCTGCAACGCTCTTAATGATGGCCTCATCTGGAATTGCTTTATTAATATTTATTAAGTGATCACTAGCTGCAGGTACATTCTTTAATAACTTATTTATAAAGCATGCTATAAAACACATTAAAAATACATTCTTTAACAGATAACACAATAACAAGATGCTGTAAAGCAAACTATAAAATGTAAATGACGGCTGTACCTGAACTGGAAACACACAGAAGGCTAGGAAAAAGGGAAGAGGGGAAAGGAAGCTGTACCCAACAGGCCTGAAAACAAGCAGCACCTTTTGGGGACAGTAGGATTACTTCAGGTGATATTCAAAAGATAAATACGGAGCACTGCACTGTTTTGACCCATGGATGTGGGCAAGCAGAGGGAGACATAGAGTTACTGTAAAAATATTTCCAGGCAGGGTGAGAAAATGCTCCTGCTGCTACCTGTGGGTGGGGATGGGACCCTCTGGATTCCTGCAGCCCCCCAGACCCAGCCCACCTCTCTCAGCATCTCTGCACTCTTTGCTTTTTGGGTACCTCTTGCCTTCCCTCTTACCCCTCCTCTTTACTCTTGTGCTTTTTCCCTCTTTCTCCTCTTTTCCCATCTCTCTCACCTCCCTCCATCTTCTTCCACCTTCTTTATTTCAGGCTGCCAGTGATATCATTAGAATTTCACTGGAGTACAGAGGAATTAAAAGCTTTTAAGCATGGGATCCATGGAATCCTGGAAAAGGGAGATGGATACTGCAGTTATCATCACCCTTTCCTAACCCACTAGCAAGGTAGGTTTGGTCCTCAGTGCTCCCACACACCCACGGTCCCATCCTTGACTTCACACAGGGCCAAGAAAAACAGCACCAGCATTCTGCCAACTTTCCTTCTACCAATCCCCAATCAATCTCCTCATTCCAGAGCAAACAAATGCCCATTTGTAACCCCTTGGAAAATCCAGTCACTTATGGGATTGGAATTTCCATCTGAGCTGACCAGTGCAGTTCCTGTCAGAGCAAAAAAGGGGTGAATAAAAAGCAAAATCAACATATCCCAGGATCAGTTTACAGAAGCTGAAAGCAGGTAAGTCCTGCTCACCAGAATCAGTCTTGGCTCAAATCCTCTGATCCCCACTTTCACACCCTTCTAGGGACATCTGCTCAACACTTGTTCTTAATAGGTTCAGTTCTCTTCATGTTGCTGAATGTCCTACTGAAAGAGAGAAAAGTTGCAAAAAATGCCTTAGCAACCACATTCAATTGTTAATTAATTCTTTTGGACTAAATGGAAAAGTTGAGGAGAGCAGAAACCATCATTTTTTTACTTGGTTATGCAGAATAACTTTGGACATTTTTTAAATTTTTTGTGTGTATTCATAAAACTGCTGCTATTTTGGATGTGTAGGTAAAGAGAAGCCAGAGGTGCCAGGCAACCTGCCCACTCCTGAGGCAACCTGAGCCACTCCTGGCTCAGCCCAGATTTCCAGCTCTGAGGGGTTCTCAGGAGATCTAGAAGCTTAAAAACGGAGGTAGAAAATATTTGCTGAGAAATTTAAAAAAAAAAAAAAANAAATTTTTTAAAAAAAAAAAAAAAAAAAAAAAAAAAAAAAAAAAAAAAAAAAAAAAAAAAAAGCGCCATCCATAGAAAACCACAATTCATTGCCAGACTGAACCTGTAGGTTCCCTGGACAAGAAATTATCTACCCTTTTTTTTTTAAATTTTCTCTCCTATTTTCACCTGGGGTCCCAAGGACTTTCCATTTCTGGTTCTGGACCACTCAGTCTCCTCATTTCCTCCTTGCAGGAGCACTGAAACCTCTCTCCCAGCCTTTTCCCCTTCTCTCTCCCCCCCTCCTCCTGCGGCAAGCTAAAATGGCAAGACTAATTTCATTTCTTTTCCTTTAGTTTGTCTATCCGTGACAACCCTTTTTATGCATTTAATTCATTCTCAATTTCTCATAATCAGGAGAAAGGTGTCCCCTAAGGTTAGGAGTGAGCTTGTCAAAAAGGCAGCGTAAATTTGCAGAGGTAATCACCAGTCTATCTCCTTTCCCCACTGTCCATGGAACTATTAAGTAATATCACTGTCTAATCTTTTTTGTACTTATTTATTTTGCAGCGAGAAACTAGTGTTATAAACACCCCTACTGTCAAAACTTGTCATCCTCATTACCTCAAGGCGGGTTCCATCTCAGTTATTCTAATTTCATAGTTTCTCGAATTTACAGCCGCTGGAAATTGAGTACAAAATCCATTATCATTTGTATATTTTAATTATGCAAATGAGGCAGCTCAGCTGCTCTGGCCGGGACCTGCAGGGATGCCTAACTTCAGTCTGGGTGATTACAATTTATCCAGTCGAGTCACTTTAATTGTAACAAGCTAATTACATTGTTCCATTTGGTTTTAACAAAAGAAAAGGAGAGGGAAGGCGCTTAATGGCAAAAGGCCCCGCGTTACCGCCGCGCCTGGGCGCGGGGCGAGCGGTGTCCCCACACACCTGCGGAGGGCACGGGCAGCCTTTGGGCTGGGGGGTCAGCCCCAGGAGGGAGGCCAGGGCACGGTGAACATCAGCCATGGGGAAATCCATCAGGAGATGCCCGTCCGCTGGCGGCCTCCCAACACCTGGAGGATGCCCAAGGGGACAGCGGCGTGGCGCCCCTGCCTCCATCACCCCAGTCATCCCTGGGGACCCTCCAACAAGGACAAATCTCAGCCTCGGTAAAAGTCTCAAGGACTTCTGGTCTGTTAGTATCAACTCTTTATCTCTGTCATAAAAAATACGAAGTGCATTTATAGGTGTCTCATCCAGGTACCAAAAAAAAAAAAATTAAAAAAAAAAAATCTTATCACCTCCCACTGCCCAGATCAGCAATTACTTTCTCAGAATCACAATAAAAGCTCAGCACCTAAATTAAATACCCTGGAGAGATGTAATACGGCTGCCCACACCTTCACAGAGGCTGTTAATAAATAATTACTTCTCTCGCACTGGCCATCTGAGGATCTCAAAACCTTTTGTAACTATTAATGAATGAAGCCTCAGTGTGAGAGAACAGAAGCATATTCTCATCAGCTCTTTATAAATGGGGAGAGAAGGTGCAGCGAGGCAAAGCAGCTGCCAGGGTTTCAAGGAAAGAGATGGATTTACTCCGTCCAACTCACTTTTTCAGCTGGACACCTCCCACTCCTTGGTGTGAGCCACGGCTGGAAGGGCATCCTGTAGATCAGATCCCATCCCCAATCTGCACAGTTCTTCCAACCAAGTCCCACAGTCTCTTATGGTCATAAGTTTCCCCCAAGCCTCCCTCCCCAGGAGTGGAAGGACCACTTGTCAGTTCCTGCACGTGGCAAGGATGTTTCAGCTCAAGGCTGGTCTGGGGTCCTGAAGGAAGATGGAATCCTGCAAAGCAAGGAGAGGAGAACCATGTGTGGCTGCCAATCCTGCCTGGATTCTGGGGAAACCTCTTGTTTTGTCACAGTATGAGCTAGGTGGCTCTGTGGGAGAAAACAAATTTGAGGACAGCAGCTCGACCAACAGGCAAAAATCTGCATGCACATGCTATCTGAAGTTATCTGATAAAGAATGGTCTTGCTAGCCTCAAAAACACTCCAAGCAGAGAACCAGCACGAGATCTCAGTCCATGCCAGCAAAGCTACTCCAACCTTGCTTCTGGGCTACCTGGTCTAGTGGGAGCTGTCCCTGCCCATGGCAGGGGCTTGGACTGGATGACCTTTAAAGATAATTTCCAACCCAAATCATTTTGGGATCCTGCAGCTCTGTCTGTTGTGCTGCCCACGTGCGATGATTGAGTTCCAGGTCCTCCATCCTGGTCCTCACGACCACTGTGGATCAGGACTGCTGAATCTAGTAATCAGAACCAGTGAGACCTCCAGCATCCCCTTTGAAACGTGCAAAAAGATTATGCGTCTTCTTCTGATGTTTGCACCTACCTGCCCTTGGAAAAACACCTCCCCTCTTCAAAATATCTGCCTGGTGGCTCTGGGATTAACTGGGGAAGAGAATAATCACTCCCTGGCAGAGAAGAGACGAAAGAACTGCATAGATCTTTTCCCTCTCTAGTTGCTAGGGACGTGTGTGATTATTGTTATTGTTATTTCCTTCGATACACAGCATTCAATTAATTTCCTTCGACACACGTTTATGGCGCTCCAAGGGGCTTTCCGGGAGCTCCACTTTTCCAGCACATCCAGTTTGCCAGCATCTTTTGTGTGCCACTTTGGCTACTTTGAACGGGGTGAGGGGGAGGGAGGAGAAAAGGGGGATGATCCCCTCTCAAAGAGGCGCTTGCCCTTGGCCACGTGCACAGATGCTGAGGGGAGGGAAGCCTGGGCACGGCTCGCGTTATACCCAAGTGAGTGTTCGTGGAGTCCCGTTCAATAAAGCAGCAGTAACCACCATCTTGCTGCATTCCCTTGTCAGCCACCAAACCATGGCAGGGAAAGGAAATTGAACCCATTAAACATGCACACAGATGCCTCTGTGCCATTGCCCCCCTCAGGAGGAGATGAAGGAGCCTCTATTAATTTTTTTTTTCCTATTGTGCCTTTACCAAACGCAGTCACTTAATCATTAAATAGAGGAGGGAGTGGTGCAGGGGCAGGAAAGTATGATGAAGGGTGGCAGCAGCTACTGTAATATTGATCCTGTGAGTCTCCAGGAATGAAAACACTCTGGCTGCCACTCTTGTTCTGTGTGGGTGCTGCTGACATCCATGCTCACCAATGTTTGTGTCTCCTTCCCAAGGTGCTTCTCAAGGAGCTTCCCAACCTCTCTGCACTTAGGGGGTCCCTCCCTCCTCCAGTGCCCCATATTTGAAACGCCCTGCCAGGCCTCTGGACACCCTGCTTAGGGTTCAGCAGTGCTTTCTGTTGAGCACCTCACTCTGGAGGCAGGCTGAGAGAGTAAGGCTTGTTCACCTGCGGAAGAGAAGGCTCCAGGGAGACCTTAGAGCCCCTGCCAGGGCCTAAACGGGCTCCAGGAGAGCAGAGAGGGACCTCTGACAAAGGCATGCAGTGATAGGAAAACGGGGAATGGTTTTAAAAGCAAAGAAAAAGGATTCAGATGAGACATTAGAAAGAAAAGTTTTACACTGAGGGAGGTGAAGCACGGGCAGAGATTTCCCAGAGAGGTGGTGGCTGCCCATTCAGGACCAGATCGGAGAGAGCTCTGAGCTACCTGATCTAGTTGAAGGTGTTCCTGCTCCTTGCAAGGTACTTGGACTAGATGGCCTTTAAATGTCCCTTCCAGCCCAAAGCAAGCTTTGACTTTGTGATTCCACGATCTGCATGACTCAGTTCTTCAGGAGCCCCCCACCCCTGGCCAGCAGACACTGGTTTGGCAGTCTGGGGACCCCAGTGCTGTGGCACTGATGATCCATGGAACTGCTGCATGGCTCTGGCCCAGCAACCACAGCAACCACAGCCACAGCGACCACAGCAAGGGGCGTTCCAAGGCACAGAGGGGACCTGCTGAGGGTCCTTCTGGCAGCAGCGGGACAGGGAAGAACTGCCACCCACAGCGAAATAGCACTTTAGGTGCTGAATACATCCATGGACAGAGCTGTGGGTCATCTTCAAAACCCAGCAGTTCAGACTGAAAAAGTTCTCCAGGATTACCAGTTCAAACCAATCCCCTGGCACTGCCAAGGCCACCACTGACCCACATCCCCAACGTCCACACCCGCACAGCTTTTAAATCCTTACAGGGATGGGGACTCCATCACTGCCCTGGGCAGCTGTGCCAGGGCTGGACAGCCCTTTCCATGGAGGGATTTTTCCCCAGTGTCCACCCTGAGCCTCCCCTGGCCCAGCCTGAGGCCGTTCCCTCTCCTCCTGTCCCTGTTCCCTGGAGCACAGCCCGACCCCCCCGGCTGTCCCCTCCTGTCAGGGAGTTGTGCAGAGCCACAGGGTCCCCCCTGAGCCTCCTTTTCTCCAGGCTGAGCCCCTTTCCCAGCTCCCTCAGCCTCTCCTGGGGCTCCAGCCCCTTCCCCAGCTCCGTTCCCTGCCCTGGACACGCTCCAGCCCCTCGCTGTCTCTCTTGTCCTGAGGGGCCCAGAGCTGTCCCCAGGATGGGAGGTGTCCCATCAGTGCCAACACAGAAGATGAAAGTCTGAACAGCTGTGTGCCTTTACACAGCTCTCTGGCATCCAGGTGAAATGTCACCCAAGCATTTTACTGAAACCTCCATCAGATGTGAAAGAATAGCCTCTCCTATGGGTTTTTAATGTTTGCTATTTCACAGAGCTCTATCATTGACGTAGAAGGCACATTTAGCTGTATATCTCTAATGGTACACGGATAAAATGCCTGGAGAAATAAATAATAATAAGCTCTTTTATAGCTTCTTATACTTGCAGATCTCAGATTAATTGAAATTATATGCCTTATGCCTGCTCATCCTCTGGACAGAGATTAAAATGGGAAATGAGCATTTGTAGCTATGTGGATGAGAATACAAGGTGGGATTTTTTCTGATGGTCTTTGGGCATCTCTTTGTTTAGAATTTCAAGGCTTGAACCAAGCCCCGAAGGTAAAAGAGGCTGTTGGGACTTACACCTCATTCCTTTCCCATAAAATAATCCCATAGCACACCTATCCCTTCCAAAAGGCCAAATTGTTCAAGTTTTGCAATGTTCAGTGGAGGTTCTCATAAATTCTTTCAAGGTAAAGTGATTTGGGGGCCTAAATACTGTTGCAGGTTAATAGGAATTGTGTTTCTAAATCCACTAAAGTGGATATAGGGATGTTCCAAAGTAGAGACTCAACTTTTGGCCTTTCCAGAGGTGCCACCATGAAGATGGTTGATAAAAGGCCAACGCCTTCAGCCATTGAGAGGTTTGAGCCAGAGGGATACAAGGGAGGATATGCGAGAGAAAAATGGGAAGACAAATATTAAATGGAAGTGGGATGGGAGAGATTTTTGTCCTAGGTGGAGCAGACAGGATTTCTTTTAAGATCTAATAGCAGAACAGCCCCACTGGAAGGCAACGAAGACTATTGTCACACTCATGATGCATTCAAGGTGCTTCAGACGTGAGAAGACACAGCCCAAAAATTCAGGATTAAAAGAGTACCTTTCATTTTTCAAATGCCATTAGCAGACTTTGAACTATTTTCTTTAAACTTTCATTTTGGCTGCTTCTCTTTCATTTCAGAAGAGTGTGCAAAGATCCAAAGCCAAAGCAGAAATTTTATTTTTGTTCAAGTAATGTCAAAAAAGCAAATATGCTCATTTGAGTAAACCTAGGACAGCACTTTATTCAGCTCTTCAGACAAGATGTCCACTCAGTATTACTTCACAAGCACCATCTGTAGGTTAAAGAGAACAGAGACATGGAATATGTCTTCTGGTTCAGGCTTTTTTCTTACTTTAGATAGTAGAAGACATGGATCTTAATAGGGACCTCTAGTTATAGTTACATGGAGTTCATTAAAAACATCAATGACATTTCTATTACAAATTCCAGATATTCCCCTTCAAAAATTCTGCCCCTTTCCATGCTTAAGTTTTCTTCTCTCAGGAGATAAGGGGATGGGAGAATAGATTCCTGAAACACATTAATAAAAATGGTTATCAGATTTTTGGGTTAATTTTTAAATTTTGCAGTAACAGAGGTCTGAGACATAACTTCTTGCTTTTCATTTAGTTTTGGTAACAAGTTTCAGCCCTGCAGAACGAAAAAGGTACTTTGGGACAGCATTATTACAGCAATAATGACCTTTTATGCATGCTGTAATCATTTTATTATGCAGCCTTACAGTAATCCATACTCATAAAGACTCAGGATTCTTCTCTCTAATGTCCTCTCTATTAATTGCTATTTTCATTGAAAGTTAAATTGGTATGGTCAATAATTTAAATTCCATTAACATTAAAAAAAAAAAAAAAAAGAAAAAGAAAAGGGATGCAAGGAGGTATTGAAACTATGAAGAGAAATCTTTTCATAGAATCACACGATTCTACCACTTTATTCTAAGAAATATTCTGTCTGATTTAGCTAACGCAGATGAACCAAAGAGCTGCAGTAGCAACTCCTCCTACCACACATTTCGCAGCGCGGTCATGCTAATGTGCTCAAAATACCAGCTTGATGGGTGGTGTAAAACGTAGCACCATCCATGAATTCCAGCAGCCGCCGGTACGAAATGAGCGCCGCGCTGAAAAACAGGCACTTCACGTAATTAAACAGCCAAGTAGGCAAACCCAGACAAAAGAGCCATAAGTTGTCAACAGTCAGCTCGTCAGGCCATATATCATGGCTGATGTATAGCATGCCTGACACTGTTGCCGTCAGCAAAATAAAAAAAATAAAAAAAAAAATGAAGAATTTAAAAAAATATAAAATCAAGTTGAGTTCCTTTCACTGAAGGTTTAGAGGTAGGGAGAGAGAAGCATTTAAACTTCTTCATTGCTGTTTGATGATTATGATAACGAGGATATAATCTATTAGGAATTTGGCAGCCTTAATCCCGCTTCCCAGCCTCTTTTTTATACCTGACAGTGGGATCTCCTTGCAAGGGGCTGGTGCAGGATGGACTCACAGGATTTATGTGCCAGGGAGCACAGGGTTCCCAGCCTCGGATGACTGCAGCAGCACTACCCACTCTCCTCCCTGAGTCTTTGCCAGCCACAGGAAACAAGAGGGATTTCGCCAGACCGTTTATATTTAAAGGAATTCCTGAGGAAATGGAAAAACCCTGCGAGGACGGCAGGACTCCTTGCACAGGCCCAAGCCCACCACACAGTCACTGGAAGGACCTAAATAATTGAAGAGAATAATTTTGTAATGCTCTGACCCTGAGCTTTGCACATCAGGTCATGCAGACACCCACTCTTTCTGACCCAGCCTGTCCAGCCCTGCACTTCACTGTACACAACATTAATGACCTTTTATGAGAATTCACTGATACTAATGCATCAACTACAGATCCACTGCACTTTTAAAAAGCACCAGCGTAGTTCTGCTTGTTTGACCACATAGATTAGTTTTGTAAAAACAATTATCATGATTTAAACATCTGGTTATGGAAATGTCTATTGAGCTGCACCCTCTTCATGGAAAGCACTACAGGGCTGTCAGAAAAAGAAGGGTGGGATCCTGTTAAACTTGTAAAAATGAGCTAATTATGGCAAGTCTACTGTCAGCTCACAAGCTGAGGAGGCTCAAAGAGGAGTGAGGAATATAGCTTTGGGGTTTTTGGATCAGTTTGTTGCATGGGAGTGGACAAATCAGCCAAGAGGTGAGTGGATGGGGAGGTGAATGGGTAGGCGGGTGAATCTCCCAGTCTCTCCATGGCACCCCTTCCTCTAGTAGATTTGCCATGGCCTGCAGGGCGGAAGCAAAAAGATTCTTTCTGTCCCAAAGGGTGCACAGCCAAGCTTGAATACAAAACCTAAAGACCCAAGTGAAAACAGAACAACTCCACTCACTCCTCTCCAGCTCAGAAATTCATTTGACCACAAATGGATGAGACATTTCCAGCGTTTGTGTGTTTCCTGGCCATCCCAGAGGCTTTTCCCCTTCAAGATTTATTTACACACAGGAATGTAAGTGACCACGTTAGCAACAGCAACGTGGTAGATGTTTCTACTGTGTGCTCCGTGCCAGGTCCCTTGGCTCTTTATCAGCATTAGCTAAACAGAGCTCACTCTGTAATCGTTCTGTACTGATTTTTGTGATAGGGAAGCCAAGCCAGTGATGGGTAAGTAATTTATCCAAGCCTCTCAGGGGCTTGGAAGAAAGAAAGCCCGTGCTGCAGGAGCACCCACATTGGCAGAGGGGCCTTCTCCTGTCAAAACAGAGGGATGCTGAGATATATCTCACATCTGACAGCATTGACAGACAGACAGACTGGAAGACAAACAGATATATCCACCTAAAAGCCTACCCACCCTGCTTGAGCCAGGGTAGGTGAAGGACATATTTCAGGTGTAAGAAACAGGGATTTTTTTGGTCATAGCTGCCAATATTAACCAAAATCTCTCCATTTTCTCCTTAATTAGAACAAAAAATTGGTGGAGTTATTTTGTTCTCAGGAATTGGGGTTTTGAGACGGGCTCCAATTCCTATCCTTTGTGGGTAGTCCAGAGTCTCCTCTCAGAAGCAGACTGTGAAAGGATAGTTACCTGGGTGTCACTCCCAAGAGTTGTTGTCTCACAAATCATCACAGCAACAGCTCAGAGAGGGGTTCCTTGAGTGGGGTAATGGCCATAATGTGGCTACCCACCCTGTGGATCTAAGGATAGACACCTAATTTGGCAAACCAGGAAAAAACCACTGCAAGTCGGTGTCCATGTGTTCCTGGAAGATGCAGGGGAGTGGAAACATTTTTTAAAGAAAAGCTTCTTGTCTTATGACTGTCACACACACACTGGTTTTACTTCTCAACATCCAACTACACACCTTGGTTCAGTGTCGAGGGAGGGAGGTGCATCTGGGCAGGGCAACACAAACAGGCTGGACACTGAGGAAGAAATCAGAAAAAAATGAAAATTACCCCTTTTGAGATGTAAGAAAATGGGGGAGAGCTTAATTCAGTCTAGGTGAAGGCACTGGACGGTCTCCATCCCAGACACAAAGAGGTAGAAAATAAATTAAACTTTAATTTTTCAGTTTATTAAAAGCTTTAACCTCAATAAGGTGACAAAACTGCAACAAAATTTGGAGGGAAGAATAGCTTCAGATATAGCGCTGTGATCTTAAATATAACTGGGGTTTTCCAAAGACAGAAAGTGTCACTTGTGTTTAGCATATTCCTTTGATAAGAGACCTAACATTTAGATAAGGGAATGAAAAAGATGTCACTTATCCTTGCTTCAGAGAGGGATTAGCTGGATTAGTGGAGCTGGAGAAATGGGGGCTTAGAAAGAAAATTGTGAGGTGTTTACCTGTAGGGGAAATAAGAGACTCTAGTGATAGAAAGAGTGCTGGGGATGGTTTGTTAGTGGGGCTCCTCGAGGATTGTTTCTCCAGTAGTCACATTTAAGATGCCTGTGAGTGACCTTGGTACAAAAGGTAGACATTTTCTAATTATGTTTTCTGAAAACACAAAAAACCATCAGTTTGGGGATGACTGCCATGCTGTGTGGGAGGAGCCAGGTGACCTTGAGAAATGGATTGACAGAAATGGAGTGGTAGCACTGGCAGACAGACTAAAAGTTCCTGGTTTTTTCTGGGAATGAGCGTTGACAGCATTCATGACAGATATTGTCATGGAAAGACCTGGACACGCTGGAATGAGTCCAGAGGAGGCCACGCAGATGCTGCCAGGGCTGGAGCCCCTCTGCTCTGCAGCCAGCCCGGGACACCTGGGGCTGCTCAGCTGCACAAGAGAAGGCTCCAGGGACAGCTCCCAGCCCCTGCCAGGGCCTGAAGGGGCTCCAGGAGAGCTGCAGAGGGACTGGGGACAAGGCAGGCAGGGACAGCACCCAGGGAATGGCTTCCCAGTGCCAGAGGGCAGGGCTGGATGGGATCTTGGGAAGGAATTGCTGTGTGTGAGGGTGGGGAGGCCCTGGCACAGGGTGCCCAGAGCAGCTGTGGCTGCCCCTGGATCCCTGGAGGTGCCCAAGGCCAGGCTGGACACTGGGGCTTGGAGCAGCCTGGTCTGGTTGAATATTTTTCTGGGAAAGTAAACATTCTTCAGCACACAGTATTCCTTCTTAATAACAAATCTGGGCTTAAATCATCTGCCCTCCAAACTCTGAGCAACTGTCAAGGCAGTAGTGTGGCCAAGCTAAACTCCACAGCAAGAGGGGTTACCCCTAGATGATATCAGCACAATTTTTTTCCTCACTTTCTTGAATTTCATGCTAAAACCTGACTTGACGTGCAGTCTAGATCAATACTGGAGTGAGTAGAAAGCAACAGGCAAGTTCTTGGTGGATAGAATTATCAAGAGTTTTTAGTTGCTTGAAGCCTCATCTGAGGCATCAAGCAACACACACCATATTTCTTATTTCTTTGGTTTGTTTTTGTTGTTTTTTTGGTTTTTTTTTGTAGTGAAGGTGCTCCTTTTTGGGGCATGGGATAAGGTAAAACATTTTTCATAAACTGAATGTTAGTGTCAAAGAAAGGAAAGTTTCCCCTATGTTTCATATGAAATGTTGCATACTAATAATAATTTATCATCATCTTCATATATTCTTATATAAGTAATACAAATCACCACAGCCAATTAATCAATCTGTAATTAGGAACTGACACGAACATTTACTACCATCAGGCATAATTTATATGATTACAGATGATTAAATAAAATGTAATTGAGTGAACAGGCAATTTGTTAAGCACATGTAAATTCAGCCATAGCACCCCGGGCTGTGATCTTGTCAGATCTTGACAGCTAAACAGGGTCAGGGTGGGTCAGGATGAGAAAACCCAAGGGAGAATCCCGGGAGCTGAAGGAAGAGGTGGTGGTTAATAGGTAGCTCCCTCGGTGCTCCTTGTGTTGGAGGTGCAGTGTCTCTAGAATGTGATGGGAGAGATGGACGTAAGTTATTAAAAGTGCTGCCTGAGCAGTTCTTGAGAGAGGTGGGAATCTGTCTCCTGGACTTGGGTTAATTTAGAGTGGAGCACACACCTGGCCAGTCACCGGGAGGAGACAGTAAACCACGGCACCCTGACACTTGCTGCACCTCGGCAGAGCCTGGAGACATGTCACTCCCGTGATTTAGCCTGCCTAACGCAGATACCTCCATCTTCATTATTTAGGGAAGGGGGAGGCTTCTTAAAATAACCACATAAATTCCTCTTCTGCCAAGTGGAGGTGCTCTTGAAAGCCAACCAAGGCAGAAAGTGTCTGCCTGCCTCGGGCGCTCAATCTCCTGCAGAGACACCTCTGTCCCTCCCTTGGCTGGATGGGGAATCTGGTCACACACACCAGGACAACCACTTGATTGAAACACGGGCATAAATTGGACCTTGGTCCCACGTGTTTGTGCAGACCCCTGAGGTAGAACAAAGACTGCGGGCCAGCCAAGGGCTGCCAAGCCCGTGAACAGGGAAATGAGAGTTTGTTCTTAACACTCCATCCAAAAAACAGCTGACATCAGTAGGCAGTCCCATGGGAAATGCTAAAAGCAACACTGGGAAAGTGGTTCTCTTTTATTCCTTTCTATTTTCTTTATGAGACCAGGACCAAATCCAAGTAAGTGAATGATTTCTTGAAAAGTTCAGTGTGTTTCCAAATTGGTTTTGGTCACACAGCCAGAGAAATGCAAGAGGTTTTCTTTAATTATTTCACAAAAATAAACTTGACTTATTAGGATCAATTCCATTTCTGTAGTCTTAAACAAGAATATTTTTGCTTCCTCTGTTTTTAGTTTCTGCATGGCTTCTGCCAAAGCATCTAATTTTAAATAATTAAAACCATTTGTTTTAATACAGTGCAGCAGTTTCTGCAGTGCTGTGCCTGTTTATTTTTCGTCGGCTTTCCTCAGGTCCGGTGTCACTCCTTGTGGAAACTGGAGCAGACATCCAACGGATCAGAGGCATGGATGAAATTGCTCAGAGAAGTCAAGCAGACGGGCCAACTGCAGCTATAACAAAATGATCTTTGATTATTAAATGGATCCTTGGGTAGATGGATAACCAGATGTGTTTGACGGTGGATGTGGAAAGCGTGGGGGGCAGTACCTCAGGATTAGAGCAGAAAGTAACACAAGCTTTCTTCCCTGAAACAATTAATGAAATCACTTTCTGGACAGTAAGAGCCTTGCATGTGCAGTGTTATACGTTGGGCTTGCACAACCAATTTGGGTCAGAATGATGTTTAAACTCTTAAGTGGTACCACTAATCTCCATTAATCTGACTCCAAAGATGAGACATAATGCTCAGTACAAGAGACTAAGAGTTGCTAATGCATGTTCCTCAGCTGGAGCACTAATACAGGACTCCTGCAGAAAGAATAGGATCTTCCAGGCCTGGGTGTGAGGGTTAAAAATAAACATCTATTTAGGGATGTCTCCAGAAGTGTTTTTGGGTTCATTCTGTTCACTGGTGCCCTTTGCCACTGCGGGTGCAAGGATGGCCAACTGTCTTCTCATTTGGGTTATATTTTTTTTTTTTCCTCACAAAAATTACCTAGGGTTGTCATTTCTTGTGCAGACTTCATGATGAGCTGCTGATCTCATTTAATGAGGAAGAGCTAGGGCAGTAAGTCATGGGTTTACCCCAAAGCATGTGGGATGGAGGAAGCAAGGCTGATCAAGAGAGATTTAATCTCAACCCCACAATTATCTGCAAGAAACGAGCACATAGGCCAAAGAAATTATTTTGGTCTGAAGCACCAAACTGCAAAGAAATTCCCTGAGGAGTGATAGCCAAGCCCAGGCTGGACAGGGCTTGGAGCAACCTGGGATAGTGGAAGGTGTCCCTTCCCATGGCAGGGTGGTGGACTGAGGTTATCTTTAAGGTCCCTTCTAATTCAAGGCAATCTATGATTCTATGCCAGATAAACGACTTTGAAAATTCTCTTTTTGTTGTTCCGTTTTTGAAAATTTTCTTTTGCAGTGCGTAGTTTCAGGACAGATCTCAGAAATGATCATAAGGAGTCACCACTCAGGCTGAGTAGGATTACTCCATGTATTCCTACTTTTTCTTTATATTTCTTGGGGAAAGTATCAGTTTTCGTTAAAAAATATCAAAAATCACCTTTCTTTAATTCCACAGCTTTTCAAAATAAATTAAGTTCTTGCATTTTTCCTACATTTATTACTGAAATATTTTCCAAAGCAATTCATTGAAATTTATCAAAGTCTGGGAGAGAGAAGTATTTTAAGACAAATTATAATGATCTTCTAAAACCAATGTCATTTAAAAAATATGTTATATATGTTTAAAAAAAGCAGAATTAACAACTATGTTTCCAGCCCCAGAATCTTCTGCCTGAATAAATTTGAGCAGCTTTACTTGAAGGTAAGGTCCTGTATAACTGTGTTGTCAAACCAAAAACCTCATTCTGTAAATGCCATGAGAGCTTTTCAAGAAAGAAAGTGCCAAGCTGCAAAACTCAAGCAAAAGCTAAGTAGAACTTAATCTGTGCCTTGCTAAGAGACGTCTAGAAATCAAGAATAATATTGAAAAACATCTAATTTGTGTTCTGATGTAAAAAAATCCACTGATTCCAACAGAGGAACAGAGGAAAACTTTAACAGGAGAAGTGTCCCCAGATCATGTGCCTGGCATATAACCACAACCAGGATGAGTTCCCAGTCTGAGCCTGACCATGGCTTTCCCCATTATTTGTGACAACTTTGCCTTTGACTTTCTTCAGGATGATGTCACCTGTCCTCCTGCCTTCTCTTCTCATCTGAACATCGATAGAGTGTTAAGTAAGTTTCATAAAATTGCTGAGATTCTCACTTGTCCCCAAGGAGCCCACCACAGGAGACGGCCACGGTGAAAAATTTCCTAGGATCCACGGATAAACAATCTTGGTATTCCCTGCCTTCCTCAGAGATTTCTATGCCTGCTGCTGAAATGGCTTGAGTGCTGCAAACTAATTATAAAATTATTTAGTTAATAAAGGCAGGTAGGAAAGTTTCTAATTATCCCTGTGATAAAAAACCCTCCTGCAGCTGCAGGATTTGTCTTACCCCGCAGCAAGGTGGGACTTGTCTCCTGTAGCTGAGGCCGTGCAGAATCGGCCGTGGGGGGGTGTTGGAACCCTGGAAGCTGAGGATTTTGGGCTTTCTATGCCAGCAAGCATTGATCCTCAAGAAAACACTACAATTGATTTGAGGTCTTGGAATAGTCTTCCAAAATTGACTGATAGCACTGGGATTATGCGTGTGTAGTTTGAATAGAAGTGTGTGATATCACAGGGTGCAAAACTTAGAGTTTAAGGTTTTAGTATATAGTAATATGTATAAAGTAAGGTGGAGGTTTTAGGGTGCAGGCTAAGTCCTTCTTCTTCAACTTCTTCATGGGTATGGGTGGTATTTTATAATTGAGCAGAAAAATCCACATTGCAGACCACAGGTGGTTGGTTATTGGGTTAAAAGTAAAAATAATTTAGGTGTCATTTCATAACTGGACAGTTTGTCCTTAAAAAGCCTTGTAGAGAGATGGAGACGGAGCCATTTTTCTACTTTGTTAGCTAGAACTCACAGCCTGTGAGACTGTAACGTAGATAAGAATTAATAAATATCTCAGTCTGAACACAAAACAACGTCTATTGAGCATTTAATCCTGACTCTGACAGAAAGGAGAAAAAAGCCACAGGGGAGTGGGGGGATTTTGGTGCAAACACACAGGACTCAATCCAGCTGCCTTAAAACAGGTCACAGAATCATGGGATCATGGAATGTCCTGCACCGGGAGGGACCCACAAGCTCCTGGCCCTGGACAGAACATCCCCATGGATCACACCATCAAATCCAGCCACATCCAAGGGGACCCTGGTCACCTCAGCTGGCCGAAGCTCTTGCCCTAGAAGGATACTTTCCCCTCACAATCCTCTCATATGTGATACTCCAGACAGCCCTGGACACCTCATGTGGCAGTAGATATTTATGTTTTATCGCACAGATCTGTTTCTTGATCCAACTCAATCACTGGGCTCTGCTGAGAGCTGGGACAGCAGTGCACCTGCAGACACCTGTGAGCCTCCAGTCCCCAGGACACCTAGAACGAGTCACAGAATCATAGAATCATACAAACATAGAATCATAAAATCACAGAATCATGGAATGGTTTGGGTTAAAAGGGGACTTTTAAAGGTCATCTTGTCCAACACCCTGCCATGGGCAGGGACACCTTCCGCTATCCCAGGTTTTTCCAAACCCCATCCAACCTGGCCTTGGACACTTCTGGGATGAAGCAGCCACAGCTGCTCTGGGAAACCTGTGCCAGGGCCTCTCCACCCTCACAGGGGAGATTTTTTTCCTGATATGTCATCTAAGTCTACCCTCTTTCAGCTTGAAGCTATTCCCTGTTGTCCAGTCACTCCAGGCTCTTGTAAACAGTCTTGTCCCAGTTCTTTCAGCCTTTCCTCACAGGAGAGGTTCTCCACCCCTCAGANCAATCCATCTAATAGCTCACCCATGGAATCCATCACTCTCCAATTTGGAGGAAAGGTTGTAAAGCCATGTCAAAGGCTTTACAGAGGTCCTGATAAATGACATCTGTAGCTCTTCCCTGATCCGCTGACGTAGTTACTTCATCAAAGAAAGCCATTACATTGAGTCAGACAGTATTTTTCCTTCGTGCAGTCCTGCTGTCTCAAATCATCTCCCTGTTTTCCACATCCCTTAGCACAGCTTCTGTTCCATGATCTTCCCAGGCACAGAGGTCAGGTTGACAGGGTGGTAATTCCTAGGGTACTACTTTCTCCCCTTTTTAAAGACGATTACTGTTTTTCCCTTTCTCCTGTCACCCAGGACACCCCAGCATGGGAGAAGCTTCCCCATGGGATCAACAGTCTCACATGGGTCACCAAGGTATGTGACAGGCCAAGAGGCTCACCCTGGAGGGGCTCAAATGGCACCACTCACTCAGCCCCTTGTTGAAGGCAGCTATCTAAATTTTAGGTGGTCCCATTAGAGAGGCCCCACCAGAAGGGTCCCGTTGTTTAAATGGGAAAACTTCCACCGGCTCCAGCACAGCCAGGACTTCACAGCATAACTGGTTTCTGCTGATTATGAAGATGAAGTGAGCACAGGTGTTGCTAAAGTGAAATCACACTAAGTTTCTTCTGCACTATCCCCAGGGAGTTTTGCTTTAC
Source organism: Oxylabes madagascariensis (assembly GCA_013400675.1). Classification (NCBI taxonomy): domain Eukaryota; kingdom Metazoa; phylum Chordata; class Aves; order Passeriformes; family Timaliidae; genus Oxylabes; species Oxylabes madagascariensis. Next base: position 62,148 of record VYZR01005056.1, read on the forward strand.
CCTTGCATTCCATATAAGGAATGTAATTTTTTTGATCTACCTATATGGAAGAGAGAGGTGACGTCCCCAGCTGTGGTCAGGCTACCTAGGTTTGACATATGTTAAACAACAGCGTGTCAAAGCACTAAAAAAAAATGTTGGCTGAAGTTTTACGTGGAGTTTTACAAGGCAGTAACACAGACTACAAGCTGGTGCATTTAGGCGCCTGGGTGGGGAAATGTATGAAAAATGCATGAGAGGTTTGTGTAAGAAATGCAGTTCACTGGTGTTTCATATTCATTATTCTTTTTTTTTTTCTTCAATGAAATTATCCTAAGGAACTTTTTTTTTTTTTTTTTTGAGCTGAAGAGAAAGCACGTGCCCAGTAAGTGAGTTCAGCCACAGATTTCAGGGCCCTTAAGTACTCATTGACACAAGAGGCGACGACAGCTCTGCAGGAACCTTTATGGGTCTCTCAGGGTTGTTGGTTTTTTAAGCCTGTGTATTATGGATTTCCACAACAGGTGTTAACAGCTCAAGGCATCTTAATGCCTGCTGGATTAAATAATGCACGTTTTTAAAATTGCATGAAGTCTCTCCCACTGGGGAAATACTATCCTTTCCGCCTTTACTTTTTAAATGCGAATAAAACATGTATTACAAAAATTACCCAAGAAGTGGCGAAATTCCACACCCAAAGCAGCACAGAAACTGGAATTCTGTGTTTAGCTCACTCTGCCTTTACCCAAGTCGTGAGGCTCCTGGGGCAGTTCAGAGCAGAGAGTGAACAGATATGACCACATGAATGTCCAGGAAACGTCAGTAGGGCTTACAGAGAATGAGACACCAGGATAAAATCACTGCTTAAGCCAGTTAAATAAGGAGTGTTTTGTGCCTTTGCACCAATTCAGGCAGCATAAACCAGCTGAAAGTCTGAGCCAGAGCTTTGCTGGAAGGAAAACAGGAGCGAATGAACCCGTTGTGGGGAGTGGGGAGATGCTGGCATCTCCTGGAGGGCCCATCCAGCCCCAGTGAGGGACAGACACAGGACACAGCACACCCCACCCGAGCACAGCTGCTTTTGGGAGATTCCCCTGGGGTTCTGAACCCTCCCCTCAGACAGAAAAGTCCACTCTGATGCCCCCGTGGCCCAATGGGACATGGCCAGTGCAGAAGGTACAAGTCATGACATGCTCAGCATGGGCAAGAGCAGAGCCTGGTCCTGAACCTCCTCTCCTGGGAGCTAACACTCTCCTTGGACACCAGTTTTGGGAAGCCCTTCTGCAGAAGGTGGGGAATGCTTTTTTTAAGGGTTTGGCTGCCATTTGGGCATTATCGTGGGTCTGAGAGCATTTATTAATGTCCTGTTGAAGTTAACAGGGAGGCACTGCTGCCCCCCCTCGCTTTTCTGATATGCAAACAGTGGTGATTAAGCACCAGATTAAACATCTTCATGAATATTTAAAAGGCTGTTTTTGAAAGTTTCCTGTCCTTTTACACTAATAGCCCCATTAAAACCTGTTTACAAGCCAGTCATGAGAGTAACTGTGTGCACTTAAAACACTGGAGAGTTCCCCAAGAGGAGTGCTTTAACCATGTGAGAATGGCAGCTGATCAATAGGGATCTTAAAGTAAGACTGTCTGCCTAAACCCAGTGGAAACAGTCCTTGCAATGCAGAGAGAAGGAGCTGGCAAGTGTCCAACTGGTTAATTAGGGAGGCAAAATGGTAATAATAACAACCGTAATATTTGCTTTAAAGTCCAGATGTCCAAGGCCGGGGTGTCTGGCTGCCACGGCACTTCTCAGAAGCTGCCTTAAAGATGTTGATGGCAGCCAGGAAAAGGGCAGGGAAAGTTTTAAGTAAACTCAACAGCTTGTTGTTTCGTGGATCTTCTTATCTTTTACACGTCAGACTCTACACATAGCCAGAGCCTGAAACAGGGATGCAGGCAATGTATGACAGCTGTTAACCACAGGATCACAAAACGGTTTGGGCAGCAAGGGACCTTCAAGACCATCTTGTTCCAACCCCCTGCCATGGGCAGGAACACCTTCCACTGTCCCAGGTTGCTCCAAGCCCCATCCTTGGACACTGCCAGGGATCCAGGGGCAGCCACAGCTGCTCTGGGCACCCTGTGCCAGGGCCTCCCCACCCTCACACACAGCAATTCCTTCCCAATATCCCATCCAGCCCTGCCCTCTGGCACTGGGAAGCCATTCCCTGGGTGCTGTCCCTGCCTGCCTTGTCCCCAGTCCCTCTGCAGCTCTCCTGGAGCCCCTCCAGGCCCTGGCAGGGGCTGGGAGCTGTCCCTGGAGCCTTCTCTCGTGCAGGTAAACACCCCCAGCTCTCCCATCCTGTCAGTGACGGATGCAATCTGCTTGTTATATTGAAGCACAGCAGAATAAATGTCAGTCTTACGTGGTGTATACCCATAACAGAAGAGGTGGATATATTCAACCAGTGCTGTGAGGCCAAAATTTTATACAGCCCTGCCACATGTACCTGGACAGCTCTTGATCCACTCTCTATTACTCACCATACATCCACCACACTTCATTATTCACTGTACCATATCATCACCACTTCATTGCCTTGTTCTGAGCCCGGAGGCCGTGAAGCAGAAGGTGTCTGAGTCCAGCACAGGATGTAGGTGCTTAAATGCTGCTAAAAACCTGAGCTTTTGTGTCTGCTTTGTGCTACTGAGTACACTGGAAAGAAATCTATTGACATCAGTGGGTTTTGGATTAGGCTCCCGCTGTGTTATTAAGTGAATTATTAATTATTAATAATAACATAACAGAAATCACATGTTGCCTTATTCAACCATTCAATTTTGCCTTATGTGAGGGTTTTCGAGAATGCAGTCGCCGAGTTTAAATACAAGTGTGGATTGATTGTTTAGCCTCCCTACTCATTGCCAAGGAGAGAGTATGCTTACATATGGGTGTCCAGTTTTAAATGAATATTGATTGACTGAAATTCATGCCGTCTGCTTCAGTTTAACTGTTTGGCAAAACTGGAGATGTCAATAAAACTGGATTGAATTTTGAAGGGTATTAAAACTTTCTGGAGCCAAGGTAATCATGATGGAAAAAAGTAATAAAGGGCTGGAGACCTTACAAGTGTGAGGTTTTTCCTACTGCTGTGAAGCCCTCTGGGGCTAAAGGTGTTTAGTTCCAGTGCTGAAAGACCAGCAGGGTTGCTAATGGCCCATCAGTTCCTTTGGCAGCAGCAAATATGAATAGGCAAAGTAGATTCTCTAACTCCTCCCTTCCTAAAACTCAGCCAAATGCTTATGGTGTTGCTTCAGTTAATGAGGTTGGGGAAACTGACACCCCATCAAGTGAGAGGAGACCCACTGCATGTCCAGGAGATTGTCTCTGAGCTTGTCCCTGCCCTGCCTGCCTGAGGGGGACACGTGTCTGCCTTACCTGCAGCAGAAATGGGACTTGGCAGAAGGGGGAGCAGAGAGCTTGGGAATGGTGGGTTTGGTGTGCAAGGGTGTCGTGGTATCTGGGGTTTATTTCCTGAGACAGGAATTCATGGGGTAAGAGCACAGTGCGTAGCCCATGCACCTCTATTCTCACTGCAACCCAGTGCCCCAATAACTTTTATTGCATTTTCTGCTTATTTATAATCACTATTAATTGCTTACCCACTTGTTAGTGCACTTAGTGTGACTGCAGTGGGGTGGAATTAAGACACCGATCCTCCAAAATTGTTATCACATTTCTAAAGATTATCTTGAGGATTTGTCCTATGGATTAATACATATCCCCCAAATTTATTCATGGGCTGGTTTGGTTACCTAATCCAGCACCAGAGATGCCTCCTTAAGCCGTACAGTGATGGATGGTGGGCACTTACGTTTGTCCTGGGAAGAAGTAGGACAAGTAGCAATAGTTTTAAGCTGAAAGGAAGTAGGTTTAGATTGGGCATTGGGAAGGAATTGCTGTGTGTGAGGGTGGGGAGGCCCTGGCACAGGGTGCCCAGAGGAGCTGTGGCTGCCCCTGGATCCCTGGAAGTCTCCAAAGCCAGGCTGGACAGGGCTTGGAGCAGCCTGGGACAGTGGAAGGTGTCCCTGCCCACGGCAGGGGTGGTGCTGGATGATTATGAAGGTCCCATCCAACCCAAAACATTCTATGATTCCATGAATTCGCAAAGAGAGACGGAACCACTCTCATGGCTCACACACAGCCACGAGTAGCAGCTGGCAGCAAAGAACGGAATTGAATCGAGCAGTCCTGAAGGTCTGGTATGCACCCCAAGCCTGACCAAGGACTCCAACCATCCACCCCATCTTGGGGCTGGAACTGTGAGAGAGACAAACCAGCAAGGTCAGGCCACAAAGGAGAGCTCAGCGCTGTACGAAAAGCGGCTGGGCTGCACATGGCTTGTAGGCACCTCTTCAAAAATGCCTCTCGTGTCTTCTCTGCAGGTCTTTTTTTTCCCTGAAAATTTGACTGTGACTTAATAACATAACACTAGGAAAGCTAATCCATGATATCCTCATGTTTCTACTCCTGTAAAACTTGTGTCTGTGTTTATTACCGACCAATTAATTAACAATCAGGAGCGAAAGCAGATAGGAAAGACTTTAATTTCTGGGCCAAACTAATCTACAGTGGTGCTTCTTTGAAATTAGTTTTGTGCTTGCTTGATTTCTAAACATCAGCTCATCCAAGTGTGTTAGCATTGCTGTGAAATAAAAGCTCTTTTTTAAGGCACCTAACATAGGGATTTGCCCACAACTTTATACTAGGGACAAATCCTTGTAATTTTTTTTTCCTGATGTCAAAATCAGCTGAAGATATTTTTAGCCTCTTTTCAGTATTTTTCTGTTGTGATGAGGAACACCCCTCTTGTGAAGGTAGAAAATTTTGTCTTCTGAGCAGCATTTCACTATTTGAGGCTGGAAGGTCACCCTGCAGACAGAGGGGTTATCACAGATAAAAGGAAGCTGAACCATAATGAGAGAGCTGGAAAAGTAGGCAGGACACAAGGAAAGGGAACGAAACTGTTCCTGCCACTGGTGAAAACTCACTAGCTCTTGAAAATTCTAATATATCAGTGAAGTCCCAGGCTCTGGTTATGCCTAAATTATAATCACAGGGATGGCAGCAACAAAATAATTGGCAAGGTAGGAGTAGAGGTGATTAAGTGAGCTGATGTCAAGGCAGAAGCCATCAGCTTGCCCAAGTGAGTGGTCCCAATCCCAGCAGGAGGTGTTGGGAGACTCAGGCAGAAGAACCACAGAATCATTTATGTTGAAAAAGATCTCTAAATTCACCAAGTCCAACCATTCCCCCAGCACTGCCAAGCTCACCATTAATCTGTATCCCCAAGTGCCAATCCCTCCAGGGATGGGGACTCCACCACTGCCCTGGGCAGCCTGTGGGGCTGGACAGCCCTTTCCATGAAGAAATTTTCCCTAACATCCCATCTAAACCTCCCCTGACACAACTTGAGGCCATATCCTCCTTTTGTATCAGGTGCAGGTGCCATAAAATTTGCTGCTGCCTGTTTCAAAAATCTCCTGTGTCCATTGTAAAGATTGACTCCGTTGGTTTGTTGCAATATTTTTAAATTTGACAAAATTGTAGGAGCATTTTCCTTTGAATCATAGAATAGTTTGGTTTGAAAGAGACATTAAAGACCATCTTATTTTGACCCTGTGCCATGGGCAGGGACACATTCTACTAGAACAGTTTGCTCAAAGCCTCATTCAACCTGGCCTTGAATTTTTCCAAAATGCATCCAAATTTATGAAAGTAATGTGTCAGAAGGTGGATTGACCTTAGAGTGTATGAAATCAAAATTTGGATGGCAAGGGGGAAAGAGTGGAAAAATCTCCTGTCATGATGGGCCTGGAAATACCTGAATCAAATTATGAAGTTACTCCATAGTTTCTAAATTCTTGGGAGTCTTTCTTTTTATGCAGCTTTTCAGAGATGCTTTTAGCTATGGTATTTGGTTATTTATTTCTTTTCAACTGTATCATGAAAGAGTGAGAATGCAGGCCAGGGTACATTTGAGTTTTTAACTCAACTACGTTTTATAAAACCTCTCTGAGATGCTGGTGGATGAATGATGTTCCCTAAACACATTCACACACACACACATCCTTTCCAGGTGCATAAATTGAGGCTTGAAGAAAAGGTCATATTTTTCCAACTTAGGTATGTCAACGGAGAAATCCCAATCCAAAGGAGATTGATTTTCAAAAATGCCCAGTCTGGACAGATGAGCAGCACACCAGATTACTCACAGGGCACTCTTATTTGAGAGCTTATCTTTAAAACGTTGATCTATAAATGGCTCTCTGCAAGGCCACGCTGTAATTCATTGTGCTAAGGACTAAAATTCCAGGTTTCTGAATGTGCTCTGGCATGATCATACTGCTACATCTTATCCCATTGATATGGTTATTTGAGGAGTTATTTCAGAGATTCTGTTATTGTGACAATTTGGATGTTTGGCACAAGTATCTGCTCAGAGCAGACAGCTCTGACCTGGGGAAGCCCACCTCAGAGGCACCAGGGAGCCACTCGTGATGTCCCTGCCCTTCTCAGAAAGGTTAGAAAGAGATGACCTTTTGGGTCCTTTCCAAACCAAACCATTCAGTGGTTCTGTGGTATTGGTCATGAAATGCAACTTAGGGAGCTTTAACCCTTGTGTCCTACAGGCACGTATTTCAGAAGAAAAAAATAATTCCCTTGATTTTTAAAATAGCTGTTTAAAAAAAGCAGGCACCTGGTATAGTTACCTTATATACTGAAATAACAAATCAGCTGTCTGAAATGGCTTTTTGGGAGGAGAGAATTGAGACCTTCCTGTGCCTGCTCCAGTTGCTCTCCTCAATTCACCAAGCACCGCTGAAACTGGAGGACCATTACCTCAGCAACACTGCAATGTCGCAATAAATATCATAACAACATCACCTACAACCCTCATAAAGCTGATGACACTTCCTCAGCCAGTAGAAGGGGCTTTGCTCCTTGAAAGACAACCTTACTTTTGCAAATTTGTCCTAGATTGCTGGGCCGTGAGTGGCTGTGGGTTTCGGGTTTGCCGTCCTATTTCAGCTGTGAAGGTGCAGCGCTGAGCTCTCCCCCAGCCAGCTGATCCTGCTGTTCCTTTAGCTCCCAGTTTAACTTCAATGGGAGTCCCAGGTGCACAGAGGAGAAGCTTTAATGGATTAAACAAATAGAGCAAAGTCAAACAGAGCACACATCCGTAATGTGCACATCTGCATACACACATACCTGCATTTGTACACACAGAGGTACAGGGAGGCAGCAGACAGAAAAACAATTTAAAAAAATAATATTGAAAACTTTTGAGAAAGGTTTCCTTTGTAAAGCTGAGTGCCATGCAGCAGCAAAATTTATATATCTCTCATTTCTGCATCATTTCTGTGCCGTGGTCAAAGAGTATTAGAGGATACATTTCTGTTCTAAATTACATCTGGGTAAATCCAGAGGAATTCCCCTGAGCCACGTTTACCTCTAAGATTTTGCCTACATGGGGACACTCAGGAAAATAACCCAAATTAGCTGAAGGTGAGAATTTAAAAGTGGATTAATTAAACTGCGTGAAACCCCTGTGAAGGTTGTTCTTATTCAGAATTCAGGTGGTCTTCATTCAATTTAATTTAATTCACTTTGGAAATTAATTCAGATTAATTGTCCTAACAGTTTTTATGTACCTATTCTAGATTAACACTGGGGTAATAAAATGAATTGTAGCCCACTGGCTTCAAGATTATTTTTAGATTTATACCAGGACACTCTGGGGGAAGATTGTCTCCTGGGTGTCCAGAAGCCAGTGCTTTGCTAGTCAAGACAAAGGAGTGGAAGACATTTCTGGAAGTAGATAAGTGATATTGCTTCAGCTTTCGAGACAATTTTTTAAAAGATCTGATAACAAAAAAGGTGGAAAAGGCAACACAGCAACAGGTTTAACATCTCTGCTTTTGAGCCCTGATTAGGGTGCTCACAGACTTGCCTTCCACTGGGACTAGATCCTACACGTATGATTTTCCTTCTTGGTGGGAAAAAAAAAAAATTCTTTGACATCAAGAGGAACAATATTCAAATCTCTTAATTCCAGGCAATCCGATTTTGCAAGCCTGAAGCCAAATGAAAATCAAGACTATGGCAGAGAGGGCCCGCGATGTGAAAAAGGAAAAAACTGCTTTAAAGAGATAACTGTTCCCAATCTACTCCCCAAAGGAGACGACTCTTATTAAGGGTTTCTTCTTGAGATGTCTGCCTAAAGGCTTCTTCAAAAGGGATTTAGTCGTTAGCAACTCAGATCTGGAGTTTGAAGCCCCTCTTTTACTGCTTGGTACCTCAGAGGTCCTGAACCTGCCTCCTTCTACCGAGCTGGAGCTGAGCTTGGGCACGGGGGACAGCAGAGGTGACAAGTGCCCGTGCTGGGCTGGGGACACTGCAAGGAGCCCAGCCAAGGAGAGAAACAAGGAAAAATAGACTTCTGAATCTGTCCGGGATCAGATAAATGCCTGTGGTCAAGCAAACACATAAACAAATGAAACCCTAAACAATAGACAACCCGCACAAACTTATTTCTGAAAGATTTTTTGCTGTGTTGTGCGCGTTTCTCTGAAGCACCTGGCGGCAGTGAAGGGGGATGAGACCAAACCTCCTCCTGCCTGCGAAATACTTTTGCATATTCAGATTTTAAACGTCGAAGATAGCTTAAAATAAAGGAAGAATGGAAAATAAACTTTCAATAGATCTAGAAAAAATAAACGCGACCTCCAGCCTGTTCGAGCTGTGCTAAAATGATCATAATGCAAACACTTTAAAAACAGCTGTTCCAGTGGGATGAAATTTGGGGAAGGTTTGGGGGTGCCCAGACCGGACCGCTAAGCGTTGCAATTCGAAGGAAAACGCTTCAATCCTTAACAGGGCGGTAGCTACAGCGGGGAAACCCTAAATCCCTGCACCGCCGCCGTCATCCCCGGGACACGCGGGACACCGCGGCTCGGAAGAAAAGGAAGGGAAAGGAGGGCTCCCCCAGCCCGTTTTGGCCGCGGCGCCCCCCGCAGCAGCCGCCACATCGAGAGGAGAGGCGCGGAGAGACGCGCAGGGTGCCGCGGAGCGGGGCGAGCCCCGGCGGGCCGGGGAGAGCTTCGACGAGGGTGTTTTGGGGGGCATCTCCCGCGGGTATTTTGGGGGGGCACCTCCCGCGGCCGCTCCCGGCACCTCGCAGCGCCCCGGTTCCCTGGCTCCCCTCCAGCTCCGCGGGGTGAAAAGGCGAAAGACGCGGCTCTGCAGACCCCCGGGCTCACTCATCGAACCAAATTTGCTTCTCGGGCAAATCTTGACCTGTTTCTTGGCCCAGATACGTTTCAAACACTTTCTCCGTTTATTCATTTTGTTGGTTTTTGTTAAGACGGGGCGCGGGGACCCCTCAGTCCTTAGCGTGTCCCCTCCACCTGCCCGTAAACCGGTGCGGCTCCTCCCGAGGGAAGAAGGACGGGGGGTCCCGGGTAACCCGAGTACGCCTTTCCTCCTCCCCAGCCCGACACCTTCGGGTCCCCTACCCCTACGAGGGCATCCCACAGCAGCTGGGACAACAGGTGATGTCCCTTTGGGGTCCGGGAGTCCCCTTTTTTGGGGGAGGACGGACACACATCACCGCTCTCCCGTCCTCAAACGCGCCGGGATGAACACGGCGCGTAACCGCGCAAGCTTCGGAACTCCTCGCAGCCAGCTAAAGGCTGTTCTCTTAATGAATTACTAATGAGTTAAAATTGGACAGCCGGCTTAATTAAAGCGTAGAGGCAATGTGTTTACCACATTGTAATTGAACTCATTAGGGCTCCGGCTTTGTGTTTTTAAGCAGCCGCCTCGTTCCGCACGTCGAGTGATCTGCGGGAAGGCGTTCTGCTGGGGACGGGGGCTCTGCGGGAGTGCGAAGGCTTGGAAGAGGTGGCGGTGCCCTCCACGCACCCCTCAATCTCCCTCAGGGGCTTGTGCTTGTGGGGACACCCTTCCCGCTGTCCTTCAAAGCGCTCGCAATTTGGGGGGCGGGGGGCTCGTCCGCTCTCCTTTTTTTTTTTTTTTTTTTAATGCTGTGAAAGCAGGGAAGAGGCCAAGGAAATTCTGGGGGAAGAGGGGAAGTTTGGAGCGGGGGGAGCCTGGGGAAGCAGAGTCCGCCCCTGCAACAGGGTCCCTCCTGCCCCCCACCCCTCCAGGCGGGGAGGATGTGGGGGGTACCCTCCTCCCATCCTCCGCGGCCGTCGGGGCGGACCTGCCCCGGGGTAGCGGCGGGGCGGGGGCGGCCGCGCTTCTCCCCCCAGCGAGGGGAGGGGGCCGGGGAAGGGGGCGGCTTCCCCGCACCGCTTGCAAGGCGCTGCCTGGCTGCTAGAAGGCGTCCGAGACCCGACCCACCCGCGGCACAGCCGCCGCGGCAGACGCGGGAGACAAACTTACGCGCCGCGGAGCTGCCGCGGAGCGAGAGCGGCCCCGAGCCGGCCGCACGCCCGGAGAGCCCATGGAGCCCGGGTGTCCAGGTAAGCGTGGGGCCGGGCCGGGGTGGGGAGAGTGGAAACCTTTCGATTCGGGTGTAACCATCCCTTCCCGGAGTGAATTGCGACGTCGCTCGCTGTCGCGATAGGTCGCAGGGTCGTGCTGGGGAGGAGAGTGGGGGGCGGCTGTCCGCTGCCTGGTGGGGTCTGAGAGAGCGGCCCCCCGCAAGTCTGGGCTCCCGCGGAGGGACGGGGAGATGGTTTGGAGGTTCATCCCTCCCGGATGCGCGGCTCCTCGCTCCCGCGTCTCTTACGCGTACGCACACTTCTCCATATACACAGCTTTTAATTTTCCTCGCAAATCGCCGACTTTGGGCCAGGCGTGGAGGTCGGGAGGGACGAGCAGGGCTGGCTGGTCCCCAAATCCAAAGCGGGGACCTCCCGGGCCCCTGGGGAGGGCAGGGCACGGAGCTCTCGGCGCCCGCGCAGCGCTGCGCGTCCCGCCGCCGCCGGATGGGGAATGATGCGGGTGTGAGCGCAGCGCTGCGCCTCTGCCCCAGACCGGTCGGCTTCATCCCCCTGGAACCACCCTCCTTGCCTGGGAAGGGGCTGATTTTACGGGAGAGGTGAAATAAGAGGCGACCGCCAGCTTGTGAGAGGCGTCTCCTCCGCCTAAGCAGCGGCTCCGATGTTTAAAAGCCGGGGAAAAAAATTAGATATCTTAAATTATTATTAATTAGTAGCATTTTACTGGCTGCAGCTCTAAAGCTTTGGGGGTCCGGGAGCTGGAGCCGAAGCGGGGAGCCCTCGGGGAAACCCTTTTCCCCGCCCTCAGAGCCCTTCCAGTGTGTTGGCTGCTTGTTGCACAGCTCCTGCCCATCGGCTGGCCCGAAACAGGAGCTCATCCCGGTCTGTACAACCCTTTGGAGACATCCATATGGACTTGGCTATAGGGACGAGTGCCTATAGTAAAATCCTGTACTATATAAATATTTTTTTTTTTTTAATGATAATCTTGAAATCATGGCAAGGGGTAAGGGAACGAGAGGAATGCGGTGGCAAGGGAAGAGGGAAGAAGTTGCTTTTGGGTGTGGATAGAGGGAAGGTGACAAGCCAGACCCCGAAGTGGGTAATGGAACTGTCAAAGAGTGCAGAAGCGCAAAAGCCAAACACTCCCAATCCCCATAGGTTGTTTATTCCTCGTAAAATACAACTCTACATAGCAGGAAGTTACTGCAAACATTTATCAATAATGAATGAATCTCCTGTAATAAAATACACTCATAATTAGCTACAGTCAAGTACGTGCATTATGCCAAGGCTTTTGCAACTCTTTGTTGAAAATCCGACTTAGATAAATCCTCTTAAACAGCCTTTTAGGAAGGAGAAAAAAAAAATAAAAATCAGGAGCAAACCACCACCCAGCATCTCTCCTCCTTTTCTGCCGTTTCTGAAACCCAAACCGTAACTACTCCTGAAATATAACGGAAAAGTCTTTGGTGAATTCAGAAGAGTCATTAACATTCAGCTTTAAGTGAATGTTAACAGTAAATAAAGAAATCTCTTGATTGTAATAGTTGCAACAAAGCAATAATAAACCAGTGGGCGGTCATCAGTAATGATAAATGTATCATTATTACTGCGTGTTGGGGAGCAGGGTTTGGAAAGTACTTCAGACTTTTTAGTGGCAAGCTTGGTGACAATTCGTTTCTTAGCCTGGGAAAAGGGGGGAGGCGGGGAACGCCATATAATTTTATACACAATTTAGGTGAAAATAAATTTAAATCTGTATATTACATTTTTAATTTCAAGATAGTAATTAAAGCTGGTTCATTATATCTCCTCTGAAAGTCTCTGTGCTCATCTTAATTGCCTGTTTGTACAATCTGCTTTCTAAGACACCCAAGGTTACTGGGTTCTGAAAGACGCAAAATTGAATTATTTACTGACGTGATGACTCTTCGTCACGTTTCTCTCGGAAGTTTGGGATCGCTGCTCCCCATCACAGCCCGACTGGGGCCCTGCTTCGCCACCGTGGAAATTTGTTGCTCGTTTAAATACTTCGCAGCACGCACGTTTCTGATGCAAGATGTTCAGAGCTCTTTAATTTATGTGTTTGGGGAAAAAAAAAAAAAATCAATAGCTGAGGTGGCTTTTTTTTCTTTTGGGGTTTTTTTTCCCCCTTCCTAGTCCGCCACCCCCTGGGGTGTTAATTCACGCGCACCTAAACTTGCAGCTCTTTCCTCCCCGCCACCCCATCCTCAGGCAGAACAGAAATAACCACCCTCGTGTTTTAAAGAGCTGAACGGAGGGTCAGGGAGCGCCCATCTCCTCCCAGGCTGCCAGCCCCTTCCCGTAGGATAAAATAAAATGATAAATCGCCTTTTTTCGGAGGTGCCGTTTCTATCGGGTGAGTGATGCTGGCGGGCAGCCTTCCCCCGGCGGGGGTATCCGCGCCTCCCGGCCAAGGTCTGCACGTACCTTCGGCGAGGACCACCTCGGGTTTGGATCGCTCCGAGCATATTAAACTGAGAGTTTAAGAGACCTCCGCCAGACAAAAGGTGCCGTTCTCCGCTCCTTCCCTTCAGCCGGCGTGCTGGTTTTCAGCTATCGGTGGGGTAAAAAGCTGTCTAAAAATGCCCCATCCCTGAACTCTCCTGGTGTCTTTCGAGAGCCAAGAGAAGATCCCGTTGAGTCCTTTCCCCCCTCGTTATTACGAATATTGAAGCATCTTTCCGAGGCGTCCTTTCGCCACTGAAAAAACTCCACTGTGCCCTTTTGTTGTGTCTAGCTGGGTTATTCAAGAGCAGAGACAAAAGCCCGAAGTGATGTGATCTAAATGAGCTCCGGGGTTTTCCAGATGGGACCACCTCTATTCCAAATGCCCTTTCTGCTTAATATAATAAAGTACGATTAAAAAAATAAATACTTAGAAAAGGGCTTCGCTCTAGACTATGCAATGCAAGCGAAATCTACACAAAAGTATTTTTTTTTAAAAAAAAAACCCCAAACTTCGCTGTCTAAATTTTGTTAGGGGAAGAGGTTTTATAACAATACCTTGTGCGTCTGCTCCTTACACGGCTGGAAGTTTCAATGGGATGTGGAGAGAATGGATTCGCATTGGGGGTGGCTTTCTTTGTGGTTTTTTAAACGCACCAAGGTTATCTCGCTTCTCGTGGCCTCTCTGCTACAATATTTAAGCGCTCTGGAAGGAAATAAAGGCCATGAGGGTGGGTCGGGGTGGTTTAAACTTGGCCGCTTTCCCCCGCTGCTCGTTTCCACACGAAGCGATCCGCGGAGGGAGAACTGAGCTGCTGCCGCCCCCCGCCCGGCCTCTCCGAGGCACAATCGCGATAGGGAAGGGAAGAAGGGAAAGGGATCAGGACTCCTGCTTAGCCCTTCCAAGCCTCTGCGAGAAGTTTGTCCACCTTTCCCACTCCTCTGTTGAGGGGTAACTCCAAGACAAATGGCAACAGCAAACAACGAAATGAACGGGAGAAATCGGAGCCGACCTCAGGACGGGAGCCCAGACCTGCCCATGAGGGGGAGTGTGGACACCCCACCTCTGCCGGGGATTCCCTTCCGCCCCTCGCCGTGGGCAGAGTGGGCTCCATCCGACCCGCGGAGACGCTGCTGGGGCTGGCGGCGGTGGAGCAGCCCCGCCGGGCCTCGCCCGCCCGGGGACACCTGCGGGATCCTCTGTGGGGCCAACCTTTCTCCGCCGAAACACCCCTGGATGCCCGCACTGAGGTCGTGATACCCCCATGAGGCTTCCCAGAAGGCTTTAAGTGAGAAAAAAAGTAGAGAACAGTGTGTTCTTGCCCCGCTTCCCCACGGTGCTGGTGTGGGTCAGTGTCTCCCCCAAATTCGGCGGCCCTTGCACCTCCTCCCTCTGCGGGAACCAAGACATCCCGGCCCGTGGGTTTGAGTTTTTCCCTTTAAAGGGAATGGGGGAAGCCACTCAGTTTTCACGACGGAATTCGGGAGAGTCAACAGCACCGAGCAGGGGACCAAAAAAAAAAAAAAAAAAA